>ML290498.1:0-16888 GCA_005239495.1 Nicotiana undulata | reverse complement strand
TATAACTCGTAAAAATAATGCCAAACCTCACAACCGTTATACATCTCACAAGAAAAATAACTCAAACAGCCAATACTCTTTCCAAATAATCACAACAATTTCTAACACAGATCAACAAGGCCAAATAGTCTTCGGAGCCATAACGAACATATAACAATTAAGATAATGACCAAATAAGCGGGGAACATGAAAGGGGATCATGTTTAACAACCAATTTGGGTAGTGCATAGATACTCGTCACCACACCTATACACTACACACATGCAATTCACGTAGCAAACAAGTGGGGAGTCCTATTCTCTCAAGCTAAAGTTAGGCCAAACACTTACCTTAATTTCGCAGGCCACTCACTGCTCAATTACTGCTTTTCCTTTTGAATTCACCTCTAACTTGCTCGAATCTAATCATAATTAACTCAATATCATCAATCTATGCTAAATGAACTAAATTTATTGAAAATATAATTTTTCCTAAGCTTTTCTAAAAAAAAGTGAAAACCTGACCCCGGACCCGCTAGGTCTAAACTCGGGGTTCGGACCAAATTATGTTTACCCATTCACCCACGAACACAAATATGCTATTAGTTTTGAAATCCGAGCTTAATTTGATATAAAATTTTGATTTTTACAAAATTCTCTAATTCTACCCAAACCCTCAACTTTTATCATGAAAATTCTTAGTTTTTGATTTTAAAGTGATGAAAAATAATGGGTAGTTGAAAGAGTAAAGTTTACAATTGATTACCTATGACTTGGGGATGATATTTGGTGAATAATTTCGTTCTTAGGGCTGTAAACTTCGAAACTAAGGTGAAGAAGAAGGTCTGCCCGTTTTTAATATATTTTCTGCCAGCTATTCTGCCTCGTTTCTTATGCCAAACAATCCCAAAATTTGCTTTTTATGTGTCCAATGGATTCCTTGTGAAATTCTAGTCAAGTTAGGCTTTTGAATCACTCCATTTGACCTTATAATGAAGGAGATATGTAGGTTTTAATATTTACAAATGGTGCAGATTTTTAATACGCCGTCAGGAGCAATTTCGTAATTAACCTGAAAAATATTGCAACCTTAGTAAAATGCTCATAAAATCCTTATACGATGTCCATATTCGATGATTCTTTTTGCTACGGGTCCGTAATTACGATACGGATCTAATAAAAATAAAAATCAGATCTCATTTGTACAATATGATATCATTTATGCTTGATTAAACGACGTCGAAGCATAAGAAAGAACGAGCGCAACACAACCCAACCCTATTTGAAACTCACCTGAGCCCTCGGGGTTCTAAACCAAACATTCACACAAGTCTACAAGAATCATACGGACTTGCTCGTGTGATCAAATCATGAAAATAACATGTAAAACTATGAATTAAACCTCAAAAAATATTATTTTCCTAGAGAACACTTATAGTTCATAACTTTTCAACCGGATGTCCGAATCACATCAAACAAACTCCGTTTTTCACCAAATTTCACAGGCAAGGCCTTAATATCATAACAAATCTGTACCGGGCTCTGAAACCAAAATACGAGCCCGATACCAATAGTTTCAAATATTAATTCTTTTCTTTATTTCACTAATAATTCAGCAAAATAATTTCTTTCAAAAATTGATTTATAAGGCTTGGGACCTCGGAATTGATTTTCGGGCGTATGCCCAAGCCCCATATTTTACTACGGACCTCCCGAGATCGCCGAAACACAGATCCGAGTCCGGATACTCAATATGTTGACTCAAGTCAACTAAAACCAAATTTTTAATTCTAAAAATTATTATTTCTTATATTTTCACATAAAAGCTTTCAGGTTTCACGCTCGGACTGCGCATGCAAATCGAGATAGTTAAAATTAATATTTTTATGGCTAAGCCTAGAACGGAGTCTAAATTCATAAAATGACCCCTTGGGTCATCACAGTATACATTTCAGAAAGCGCAATGTGTTTGAGTTAAGGGTGCTTCATTGGTGTTGTAGTGCTCTCTTGTTGGATCGACTGCTGCTATTCTAGTTTGATTGATGATACAAAAGAATGTTAGGGGTATCCCTCGTGGAATGATTGAGTATTAGGGGTGTGGTATATGTTCGAGCGGTGAAGTTGGGATCCGATATGGTAATTTGTGCGCTTCATGGACTTCGAGACTGAGAGTTCTCATAAAAAGATTATTTTGCGGTTGTGGAATGTGAGGATGCGAGCAAAGCTTGTCAGATGTTAGTAAATGCCTTGATTCAGTTATTATGGACCTTCAGAGAGTTATCTATCTATTGTGGGTGACCAGAGTTGATCTAGAGTTATTGGTAGGCCCAGTATGGGTTTGTGTTCTGCATCGGGTCGGAATTGTTGACTCTGAATTGCTATTGTTGAGGGATGTACCATTCGATTTTCATTGAGTTTATTCATATTCTGGAGTGATCTATGATTTACCCTTCAGTGTTGCGAGGAGTGGTGGTTGTCGGATATATGCACATACGGTGCGGATTTATTTGGGCTTTATAGCGAGATTTGAGTAAGGTAAGTAATTGGGTATTGCAGGAGTGAGACATATTGGTTATGTACTTTATGAATCGTGTGGCATGGTATCGTCCAATTCCTCTGTGGTAAGGGCAATGCACTTGAATTACTTGGTGTCGAATTGCACATGGTTATTGATTTTGGGCAAGGTGGCTTGAAGTAATTCATGTGAACCAGCGTTTGGATGGGATCATGCATTGTAGCGGAGTTATGTGGAGGTATGATCCTTGGTGTCAGATTCATGTGTTTTGATTTTACGATGTGTGACAGGCTCTTAACATGGTGTTGTGATGGTAATTGTTAATGGCGGGATAGTCCTCTCGTGTGAATCTTTTCTATGATTTGAGTTCGTGGGATATTACTATTGAGTGCACGAGTTGCACAGGTTATGGCTTTGGATTGTATTGATGCGTCATGTCATCAGAGTGGTCGTGTTTGATGAGAAGAGGTCATTGGGCCTAGAATGAATACTACCAGAGTTGTCTACAACATGGTTGGAAGGATGATATCGGAAGTTGGCTTAGAAATCTGCTATAGTTGTTGTCGGAGAAAGGCGGAGCTCCACCACTAGCTGATCGAACGAATGGTTGTTAGTTTCTACGTGTTTCTTTCATCATCGGCAGTATATGAAAGTGTTAGAGAGAGGCATTGCTTGATAAGAGGTTATGTACAAGTATTGGGTTGTTTGGAGCAGCTATTCTGATTAGGAGTTATCGCTATGAGTGTTTGAGTCATGCAGTATATTATGTGATTACATCTTGGGTTACGGATATGTCTTGATACATTGTGTTCAGACTTATTCAGTGTATAGTTGTGGAATTTTGATCTTGTAAATTATTTGAGAAGTGGAAATTTGGTTCTAAGGTTTATGGGTCAGGTTGGATTTCGAAATTTCAACTGTGTTGTGCTATTTGACCTATATAGGATAGGGTGACGTGGGATCAACCCCGGGTATGTGCATGGTAGGCTACACGACAATTTTGGTGGTTTTTGGAACAACTCTGGGCACGTTCGAGGATGAACGTATGTTAAGTGAGGGAGAATGTAACAACCCGATCGGTCGTTCCGAGAGTTTAGCCCCGTTTCCCCTATTTCTGCTTTATCATGTGTGTTCAGATCTTTTATGGTGTGTTGGGTCGATTGGTTCAAGCTCGGAGTAGTCGTGGTGAGAAATGAGATACTTAGTCTCATAAGTTGGCCTTATGGTTAGAAAAGTCAACTGAAAGTTGACTATTAGGTAAACGACCTCGGAATGTGAATTTTATGGCTCAGATAGCTTTGTTAGATGATTTGGGACTTAGGAGTGTGTTTGGAATTTGGTTTTGAGGTCCGGAGTAGAATTAGGCTTGAATTGGCGAAATTGAGTTTTTGGAAATTTTTGGTCGGCATTGTAAATTAGCTATCGGGGTCGTAAAATTCCGGAAGTTGGAACAGGTTCGTAGTGTCATTTTGGATGTGTGTAAATTTTCGAGTCATTCGGACGAGGTTTGGTTAGTTTCGGCATCATTGGTGATTTTTGGAAGTTTGAAGATCCTTAGGCTTGAATCATGGGCTGATTTGATGTTTTGAGGTTATTTTGGACGTTCTGAGGGTTCGACTAGGTTCGGGTGATCATTTATGACTTGTTGGTACTTTTGGTTGAGGCCTCGAGATGAGTTCGGATGGTTATCGGCATGATTTTTGGTAAGTTGGAACTGTTGGGACAAGGCTTTCAGGTTTTCCACACCTGCGGAAGGGGAGCCGCAGGTGCGAGCTCGCTGGTGCGGTCAGGGAGCCGCAGATGCGGAGTTTGAGGGGCTAAGCCTTTTCCGCAGATGCGGAACTTTGGTCGCAGGCGCGAGGCCGCAGGTGCGGGCTTATAGACCGCATATGCGAGGTTGGACTTTTAAGTGGTATTCCGCAAAAGCGCACCTAGGACCGCATGTGCGGGTCCGCAGATGCGGTTAAAAGACCGCAGGTGCGGTTTCACTGGACATAAAGTATAAATATCAACCTACGCGAATTTTGGGTTATTCCATCAACATTTTCGTACGGATTTGAGCTTGAGAGAGGGTATTGAAGAGGGAAGTCAAGGGAACTTCATGGAGGTAAGATTTTTGGACCTAAAACTCATTTCTATGGTGTTATGTGTCTGGTTAGGGGTGAAATTTATGGAAAATAGTGACTAAAATAGGGGGATTAGGGCCTGTAATTGGAGACCTTTAATTGGGGATTTGAGGGGTCATTTGAAGTCAATTTTTTTTGTTCTTGGTATGTATAGACACGTGGGAGGATGAGGATTCTTGTGATGTGATTTTTATCAAATTCTGAGACGTGGGTCCAGGGGTCGGGTTTGGCCAATTTCGAGATTTTTGGTTAATTTTTATAATTTTCGAGTGGGCTTCGTTCCTTGGCATATATTAATCACATAATTCTGATTTTTGGTAGATTTGGAACAATCAGAAGCCGAGTCTAGAGGCAAAGGCATTGAGGGCTAGGATTTTAGCCGGTTTTGAGGTAAGTAACGTTTCCAAACTTGGTTATGAGGGCTCAAAACCCTGAACTATATGCTATATGATTATAATTAGGTGAAGTACATGCCAAGTGACATGCGTGCGGGCGTGAACCGAGTGAATAGTGGCCTGGCTCATCCCATGGCACCGTCTAGTAGCTATTACGGATTGATATTCGCAGTTCTGTTGATGTGGTTAATGTGAACATGCTAGAAATTATCCTAAGTTAAATGCTAAGGCTTCACGCCGAAAATGCCGAGACCCGAGTGGTCGTATATTGCTGTCTCCTTATGTGTTTATTTGATTGCATATACTCAGTCTTGTCATAGCATATCATTTCATGCCTTAGTCTCGACAATTGTTAATTTTGTGTACTTATCATTGTTCGGTCTAGTTCATGCATCTGTGAGCCTATGTGAGCGAGACTTGAGATTAATGATTGAGTGAGGCCGAGTGCCTGTTATGGAGAGACAGTTGTGAGATCGGACTGCACACCGCAACGATACTCTGATCATGCCTTCGTTGGCTTGATATAGCACTTTGGGCTAATAGGATCCTCTCCGGAGTCTTTACACCCACAGTGAGCGCACTGATATTTCAGGGATGGATCTTCCCTGGACATGGATCTTGTCCGAAGCTGATGATATTTGAGGGATGGATCTTCCCTGGACATGGATCTTGTCCGAAGTTGATGATATGTGAGGGATGGATCGTCCCTAAACATGGATCTTGTCCGAGTATTGTATTTCGGAGATGGATCTTCTCCTTGGGGGCTGGAATGGCCTTTCCTCAGTACTGAGTGACTACAGTCACCGATGTTTATGCATATTCCCAGATGGATTTTCCCTGGGCCTGAGAGCCATATACAGTACTGAGTGGACTTCTGTGTGAGAGTTGTGAGAACTATGTGCATTTTCACACTATTCACATTTTGGCATGTAGAGTATACTGAATTACATGGGATACTAGACATATCTGGTATATGCCGTTTTCATTCTCTGATAAACTGTGAACTTGTCTAATTTTTGTACAATGTCCTATTTAACTGCTGAGGTTTAGTCTGTCACTATCTCTCAGCCCATAGTTTAGGTTTGTTACTTCTGAGTTGGTGTACTCACGTTCCCCCTGCACCTTGTGTGCATATTCATGTATAGCGGGACCCAGTAGTAGTAGCTGAGCTGCGGTCAGAGTTCCTTCGGAGGCATCGAGATAGAAACTGGCGATCGCAACCTCGATTATCTCCTTCTCTATCTACCTGTCATATTTATGTATTTTACACAACTTTATGTCAGCACAGTATTTTGATATTTGATGTAGTAGCTCATGACTTGGTGACACTAGATCTAGGTTCGAGTTTTCTTTTATTTATGTTTTTTAATGATGATTAAACTCTTCAATGCTTATTAAATATGAGATTCTTGCTGCAAATATAGTGGAATTTCTAAAAATAACTTTTAACAAATGAAATATGTGGCTTGCCTGATTTCACGATAGGCGCCATCACGACTGGGTATTTTGGGGTCGTGACACTCAACTATGTCACCCAACATAAAAACAAAGCCTCTTCGTTAGAGGAAATTCTCCATGTTCTTAAAGTATGTAGCTGTTCAATCCCTGAATTACATCAAAAGCTTCACTATTAATTTTTTACATGAACCATACTGAAATCTTGGCACGTCCAATCCCCCCTAGTTCACTAATGCCTCATCTTTCACAAAAGGAAGTAATAGGTTAAAATGGTGCAGCACAAAGGAGACTTCCTCATTACCATTTTGAATTAAAAGATTTTCACCAGCATGCATTACCTGTTAAATTTAACTTTTAGTTCATGATGGATTTACAGTGCAATAATATTATAGCACTACCAAATAATAGATATATATCATGACCGTACATATGTGACTACTCTCATGTGGCTTCCAAAGAATCCTCTTTACTTTACCTCTTTATTTCATATCAAGTCAAGAGGGCGAGGCTCCTAGCGATGGGGAAAGGGGAGTGGGTAAGCGGGCTCCTTTTACTTGACTGGTTAGTTAGGAGTGATCTTTTTTCGCACATCTCCACTCTTTTTCTCTTTATATTGCCTTGCAAAAGTATTATTAGAAATTATCCTTATTCAGTTGAACAAAGTAGTAAGTCCCTTGTTTAAAAGAATAAAATTAAAATCGTTTTATAAATTCTTTCACGTCCCAATGACAGAGAAATACGGCTCTTTTATAGAAAAAAATCGTTTCCTAGAAAACAAAAGCATGATTAGATCAAAATAAAAAGTCTAGGTTCTCTTCATACAAAAAAAAAAGTCTCATTCTTCTCAATGGAAAAAGCTTTCCAAGTAAAATGAACTATCCAATATCAAGTTAAAATGCATAAGATTTCATGTCTTCTTTATAGCAAATTGTGAATATACGGAACATTGTCCAACTATTACACTAAAATTTTTATTTGAGTAGAAAATACACCATATCATAGCAAAATCAAGTTAGAAAGGCAAGAAATGACCAGAGAATTGGGAATTGACTTTTTTTATCAGCAAGATATGATAATGGTTTTGAAAGACAAAATTTATAGCAAATGGATGTCATTCAAAAAGGATAAACTATGATCATGAAAAGACAAAATCACTAAAATTTACATTGCAACATATTCATCAATCTTTTGGAAGAAGGTCATATGAAATTTACAAAAGTGAGTACATTAGTGTCTATGAATGTACTAGGAAAATCAAATATGGCTTGTTACACCAAAATACAAGTAAACTCCTACACTTAAGATAATACATTTCTTTTTTACCTTAACAATTTATGAGGTTTCTTTACAAATTGATAACAAATAGATGCATGGATCAAAATGACTAAGAAAATCTCTTTTGCGCTTACTTTTTCAACTTTACATTAGCTTTTGTGTATCACCATTCACCGTACCATTATGTTTTTATACAATATATAATTTTACTTGTATACACTTGCCTGGTAAAACACATAAGGAATCTCCGCTCCTACCCTCTAGAAGTGTAGTAGCTAGCGTTTGGACATAGATTTGATTGAAATTTGAAAAAGAGTTTTTGTAGTTGTATTGAAAAATATTTTTTTAAAATTGAAATTATGTTTGGACATATATTTTATTTGAAATAAGTTGAATTTCAACAAAAACTACCCTACAGTTTTTGAAAAGTTGAAAAAAACTTCAATTTTTTTGGTCAAAAACTGGCCATTTTCCATGAACAAAATAATAGTTTAATCAAAATCTATGGTGGGATGAAGAAAGTCCACAAAAGTAGCACAAGAGAGAAATTTTAAATGTAGGACAGACCATATAAAAGAGATCTTTGCACATTCCTAAGGTGCACCATCTTCAAATTCTATCTCAAACCAATTTTGATCCATAAATGATGTAACCAGACTAATGGCAGCCTAAACAAACTCAAGAACATATTTATTTATGTCTTTGTAATGGGTGAAAAATAGAAGTGTGATCATAGCATTAGAAATAAAAAAATTCACCCCAAATTGTGATGACCCAAAAGGTCATCCCTTGTTTTATAAGTCATGTCGGTGTTACGAGGCCTTGAAAACCTCTTTTTATCTTGTCTCATTTTGCGTGCGCAGCCCGGGCGTATATCCGAGAAGCTTTTATATGAAAAACTGAGAAAAATGCTAAATTTGCCTTTAAATTGAATTTAAGTTGACTTCGGTTAACATTTTGGGTAAATGGACCCGTACCCATGAATTGACGGTTCCGGAGGGTCCGTAGGAAAATATAGGACTTGGGCGTATGCCGGGAATCGAATTTCGACGTCCCAAGCCCGAGAAATGAATTGTAGAAATTGTTTTTCTGAAAATATAAGAGTTTTTGGAAATTTGGTTATATTTGAAATTTATGGTATCAGACCCGTATTTTGGTTCCGGAGCCCGTTACAGGTTCAATATGATATTTAAGTTGTGTCTGTAAAATTTGGTAAGAAACGAAGGTCGTTTGACGTGATTCAGACCCGTATTTGTAAAATTTGAAACTTTGGAAATTTTGAGATTTTTCTTTGATTTCTATGCTAAATTCGTTATTTAAGATGTTATTTTGGCGATTAGATCGCACGAGTAAGTCCGTAGGATATTTTTGAGGTTGTGTACATGTTTGGTTTGGAGCCCCGAGAGCTCGGGTGAGTTTAAGATAGACGTCAGAGTGTTTTTAGACTTAGTAAAATCTGGTGCAAATTGCTGGTTTCTGGTGTTTGGGTTTTACACTATGCGAACGCGTGGTAACCCACGTGAACGCAATGCAAAAACGGGGAAGGGGGGATGGATTACACAGACCTGGGTGTAAACGCGGAGCCTTGGGAGTTTACTCTAGGCGAACGCACCAGATTAGTCGCGAACGCATAGAGTAGGAAGGGGTTTGGGGGATGGGTAGCTGGCTCGCGAACGCGTAGGTCAGGGGAGTCAAACCTATGCGAACACGGCCTGTAGCTCGCGAACGCATAGTCCAGGGAAGTCAAACTTATGCGAACGCGGCCAAGGGCACGCGAACACATAGACTAATGGTCCAGTCTATTAAAAACAGTAACAAAAACGAGACTTCTTCAAAATATCATCACTCTTTCACTAAAACTCGAACTTGGACGATTTTTTACGAGGGATTTCACCACCAAACCATAGGTATGTATTCTTAGACTCATTTTTCTTCAATTTCCATCAACACCCGTTAGATTTCTAGGCCTAAATAATGTTCTTAAGAGTAGAAAATTAGGGATTTTAGGATAATTAGGGATTTTACAAATTTGGGAATTTAGACCTCGATTTGGGGCTGGATTCCGAAACTAATTACATATTCGGGCTCGTGGGTGAATGAGTGATCGTCTTTTGGTCCGAACCTCATTTTTTACCAAGCGGGCCCGGGGTCGATTTTTGACTTTTTGGGAAGAATGATATAAAACCTATAATTAAGCGTTGGGATTGAATTTTTTAGCGTTTATTGATGTTATTAAGCCCATTGTGTCTAGATACAAGTGAATTGGAGTCAAATTCAAAAGGGAAAGCGGTAATCGAGGCTTGATTTGGTCGTGAAATTTGAGATAAGTGTTTGACCCAACTTTAGCTTGAGGGAATATGTGTTGTGTCCTATTTGCGATGTGTTAGTATCATGTTCGACGTATAGGTGAAGTGACGAGTAACTATACGTTGGTGTCAAGCATGTCCGTGAGTCGAATATTGTGAATTATATGGTTTTTCATTGATTATTACTTGAGTTTCACTTTGTGGTTGTTCATATTGGTGTAAATTCTTGGTATTGAATAGTGTTGAGTATTGGTTTCAGTTGAGAAATTAATTCTATGTGAAGTTATGTACTTGAGTGAGATTGGTTATAGCTGTGTCCCTTGCCAGGATGGTATTAGTTCTACTGTTTTTCCCTTGCCGGGACGTTATGGTTTTATTATTGTTGTTGCATTGTTGATTTTCCTTGCCGGATTGCTGTTATTGATATTGTTTAGGTGAGGAAAACACGAAAGGTGATGTCGTGTATGATATTGAGAGTGAGTGTAAAAGCACGAAGAGTGATGTCGTGCCATGTTATGATATTAAAAACACGAAGGGTGATGCCGTGTCATTTTTACTGATTTATTGTGAGGATAAGAGTAAAAGCACGAAGGGTGATGCCGTACAATTGCATTTACTATTGGTGAGGATGAGAGTAAAAGCACGAATGATGATGTCGTGCATTGTTTTCTTTGTGTTGCTATTTCCTGCTGCTTAATTTGATAATTGAATTGTTACCTTATTTTGTTATTTCCATTACTTGATATTTCTCCCCCAGCATGTTCCCCTTTTTTCTTGTACTTTTTTTTAAACCATACACTTCTTAATTGGTTAAGGAAGTAATCTTACAAGACATTTCTTGAAATGCAGGACTAACAACTATCTTTCATCAGAAGAAGAAGAAAAGGAAGAAAGAAGTAATGCAAAATATAGCATCCGAAATAAATTGGTGTATAAATGAATCTGACGCAGTGTGTAATGACTAAAAAGGAAAGAAACTTAAAAGGAATAAAGAGCAATGGGATATCCAATCCAGGCTAAAAATTAAGATGGATAATCCAGGCTATAGAACAGGAGTCATCTGTGGCTTCTGCAGACTTTCTTCACTGTATAGCAAGCGCCTCTTCTTCGCGCCATAGTACCTATAGATAATGCTCTCGAGACAATGCCTTATGCATGAAACGTCGTAGCTCTCCAGAAATTTGAGGTCTGTTTCCCTCCATTTTGTGCCGGCAAAATGCTTGTACTCCTCAACAACAGCAGACATACACCAGTTCTGCAATTTCCTCAGGCATCCGACAAGGCAACCAGTACGGTGCTTCCCGCGCTTGCAGTGGATGAGAACCGGGTGATTTCTGACATCAGTTATCACTTTCAGAGCTTCTGTTATAGCACTGCTGGACATAGCTGATGGCTCCTTAGTTCCATCAATTCCGAATTGGAAAAGCTTGATATTGTTAGTTCGAAGAAACTCCAAATTTTTCTCAGGATAAGGCTCAGGGCACAAATATATGATGGAGCGAAGATTGAGGGACAGAAGAAAGGTGAAACTGGAAGGCTGAGGAAACCCAGATCTATAAATGCAGTTATCTTCAACAGCAGAAAAATTTGTGGGCGGCACCAATACCAAATCACCACCCTCTATTTCCATAATCTGACACATTTTTTTTTTCTTTTTTCTTGATCAAAATCAGAATTTAAAACCAATGCTAATGAACAACTACCGCCGCCATCATCATCATCAACATCTTATAGTCAGTTTAAAGGGCAAAATAAATGGTTGTTTCAATTTCTTTTCATGAGGGCGGCGTGGAAGTTGCAAAGAGGGATGATTTAGGGTCTAGGGTGCTAGGGTCTAATTGGATTTTGATTTGTAGTAGAAAACAGCAAATCAAGAAAAAGGCATGATTACGAAGGAGATTTCTCCTAATAATAATAGTAGGAATTTGTTTTATGTTGGGACTTGGGATCGTCGAGGAATTTGCCTTTTCTATATAGATAGAAGAAGAAGAAAAAAAAAAAGTTTTTTCTATATAGATAGAAGTATCAAAAGAAAATAGAAGTTTTTTCTTGTACTTAGCTGCTCATTTCATATTGTTATTATTTCTCCATATATCATTAAACTGCACCGGTTGTTTTGGCTGTCGTGTGCTAGCCTCGACATTACTTAGTACATGAGGTCGGTTGTACTAATGCTACACTTTACATATTTTGTTGTGCAGATCCCAGTACAGGACCTACGGACCTTAAAGCGAGGAGGCTGCCTTCAGTCCACGTAGAGACACCGAGGTAGTCCTGCAGGCGTCCGCGGACCTTGGCGTCCCTTTATACTTCATTTGTATTCTGTTCTAGTTATTTCAGAAACAAATGTATTTACTTTTGTTCAAACCCCTTATTTGTAGTATTCGTAGATAGTCCTGCAGTTGTGGCACCAATATCCTGGGTTTAGTATTATAAATTTCGAGATGTTAACCGGTCAAGTTATTAGACTTTGCTTCATTTTGTATTCTTCATTTCTGTTGATTGTATATTTCACCGTTATCTGATAATAATAAAAAAGTAAGATAAATTAAATATTCACGTTGGCTTTCCTAGCGGGTTCAACGTTAGGCGTCATCACGATCCCGACGGTGGGGAGTTCGGGCCGTGACACAAATATTAAATCGCGATTAAAGAGAGAAACCATCTTGCGTCAAAAGAATTAGGAGCATAAATTACTTGACGAAACAACCAAAGATATATATGATACACATAATAAATTTCAGTAAACGACATCTAACTAAATTAAAATATATATTTAAAAGATAAAAATTGGAATTACCTAGAGTACGACTTCACGATAATTTTTCCGGCCTTCTTGGTATTTAGTTTTTGCGATTTTTTTGTTTTCACCTTAAAATAAATGTAAGTCCTATACACCAAAACCAACAATGAAAAAACCCCATGTCAAGACCAAAGGGAAAAAATACTAAATTGAAATAAAAAGAGCAGGACAAAGAGAACAAAATTTGAGCTAAAAAATATAAGAAGGGGGATGACGAAGAGGGAATCGAAGGGAAGTAGGGAACTAAACAGGTTTTTTTCCAGAATAGACGTATGAACTATGTAGTCCTTTGAAAATGGTAAGCAATATTTCCAAGACTCATGTAGCACAAGTGTTGTTCGAAGGGGTGCGTCAAGAGTCATGTCAGTTCTCTTAGTGAGAATAAGTTAATCAGTGTCATTTTCTAGGAGTAGGGAATTTAATTTATTTAAAGGTTTTTCATTTATCCTTTTTTTTTTTTGGTGAAGGGTAAAATGGCCCATTAGTATTTATGGGTATTTTCGTAATTTAACTTTAGGTTTAAGGGCTTCCTATTTTTAATATATATATATATATATATATATATATATATATATATATATATGTATCTTACTATATTATAAGCATGAACACATTTAGGTGAAGTTAGTTTACTAAAATGTCCTTCCAAAGCTGAAAGACCAATTTACCCTTCCTATAAACACTACATATCCTATATAATTTTGTATCAAAAAGTAAATTAACATTCCAATAAATGCTAAATATCTATAGAAGTATATTAAATTATTCTATCAAATATTGTATAAGATTTACATCTTATTGAATTCAAAATGTGATGTGCTCATAGCGAACCGGTACTCCAAATTTGAAGTATTTATTCATCAGTTTTCCCCTTGTATTTGATGCATAATATATGCAATATTCACTTCTACTACTTAAATAATTTTTATTTATAATGTATATAGTAATTAACAAAGTAGATCGTAGGATGGGCAAAAAATTCGATTTGAAGCAAGATATATCAGTAAAATGGAAATCTTTATTTATCTTAGACTTGAATGCATATTTTTATTTTATTTTTCTAATTTGTTTTGCTTTTCCCCCCTATTTCTCCACTTATGGACTACCTTAAAACAACCAATGACTTTTCAGATTCTCTTTATTATTACACCTTACTCTCCTCCTCTTCAAAGGAATAATATTATAAAACTAAATATCACAACTATTGTAATAATTATTGTATTAACATTGCGAAACTCTTCCTCTACTCTTGATTAGTTTTTCTGACTCTTGGTCTTTCTTTTCCTATACCTCCACACTACATAACGCATAGATCACTACAAGAAAACTGCCTTTTAGCGGCGACCAAAGTCGTTACAAAATATTAATATGTCGCCGCTAAAGGTTTATAGCAGCGACATTGGGGTTGTTGCATGTAAGTCCATTACTAAACATTATTTGTGACGATTACATAAGGTCGCCACTAACTGTCTTCTTTTGGTGGCGACATTGTCGCTACAAAATGTATGCCCAATTGACACAAAAAAATAATTCCACGAAACAGATTCAGGCGTAAGTCGCCACTGATGAGTGACCTTTAGCAGCGACAATTGTCGCCGCAAAAAGAAATAACTATCAGTGGCTCCTTTTTAATCGCTACAATATAGGTTTTTTAGTAGCAACTAATGTGGCCACAAAAATAATTAGTTATTACAACAACTCTCATGTCGCCACTGGAGAGTTACTTTAGTAACAATTGGTGTCGCAACAAAAATACTAAATCATTAGTGGCGACTATGAGTTCGCTGCTAGAGAATGACATTTAGTGGCAATAATAATTGCTACAAAAACTATGAAACTATCAGTGGCGACTATGAGTTCGCTGCTAGAGAATGACATTTAGTGGCAATAATAATTGCTACAAAAACTATGAAACTATCAGTGGCGACTATGAGTTCGCTGATAGAGAATGACATTTACTGGCAACAATAATTGCTACAAAAACTATTAAACAATCAGTGGCGACTATGAGCTCGCTGCTAGAGAATGACATTTAGTGGCAATAATAATTGCTACAAAAACTATTAAACAATAAGTGGAAATATTACATAATAAGATTTTGTCACAATTGAAACCTATTTAATTCAGCAATTGTAATGACTAAAATTATATATAGAAACGCATCCAATAGTATTTTACAAAAACCAAAAGAATATCTTAAGTCGGATATTAAATACTCCATTACTAAAATGCGAATTACATATGTAATGCATAATACTTCATTGTAATTGTATTACATACATCCCGAAAGAGCAAAATACTAAGTGCCTTGAAGCCCTCCTTGGTTGTCTCCATGTTCAAGAACCTCCTTCCTGTTATTATACACACAAAAAACACAAGATCACTTTACAACCCAAAAATATAGCAAAAACAATCATTTTCAATAAGGCTACCAATACAGCTTCAAAAAAATACCAGTACTAATTACAAAACAGCAAAAACCAGCGATAGAAAATAGAATTCCAACACAATAAGGCTACAGTACAGTTTCAACAATTTGAGTTAAAAAACGAAGTGGGATAGAGAATTCAATTTCACGCAAACAAACTTTATGAACAAATTACACAGTAAGAATGATCAGTGAACATTTGAATGGTACAAGCTTTATTGGGAGCTAGAAATTTAAGAGGACCTAAATTACACAATCCAAATATAGAAGGGTTCCTAATCAAATCATAGCAATCATATTTGTTCTACTCAAAAGAATATTAACGATAAGTTATAACGACCCGGTCCGTCGTTACGTAAAACCCTCATCATAACTGTTTCTATTGAATTATTATAGATTTTTATTTTGTTATTAATGTGTTAGAGTTGATAGGGTTGGAATCAGAATGGTTAAATGAGAATTCAGACACTTAGTCCTTAAGAATAGCCTTAAAAATGGGAAAAGTCAACTAAGAGTTGACTTATTGGTAAACGACCTCGGAATGCGGATTTTATGACTCGGATAGCTTCGTTAGGTGATTTGGGACTTAGGAGTGTGTTCAGAATAATTTTGTGATGTCCGGTGTAGAATTAGGCTTGAATTGGTGAAAGCTAGTTTTTGGGGATTCCGGACGGCAGTGGAAAATAGGCTATCGGGGTCGGAATGGAATTCCGACAGTTGGAACAAGTTCGTAATGTCATTTTGGACTTGTCTGCAAAATTTCAGGTCAATCGGAGTTGATTTGAATAGTTTCGGCATCATTGGTGAATTTTAGGAATATCAAAGTTCTTAGGCTTGAATTTGGTGTTTTGATGTTAGTTTTGGTGTTTTGAGAGTGCAACTAAGTTTGAATGTTCATATGCGATGTGTTGATATGTTTGGTTGAGGTCCCGAGGGGCTCGGAATTGATTTCGGATGGTTAATGGGAATTTCGGAGTTGGAAATTTGCAGCAAAAAGCCGCTGGTGTGAAATCACAGAGATTTCCGCACCTGCGGATGTTTGATCACAGGTGCGGGCCTGCAGGAGCGGAAAAATGCACGCAGGTGCGGAAGGAGGACTTCGCAGGTGCGGAGAAAAAGGACGCAGGTGCGGAGGCCGAGTTTTTGGGGATTTTTCGCAGGTGCGGACCTGGGGCCGCAGGTGCGGAACCACTGTTCAGAAAATATAAAATAAACCCTCCGCGACTTAACCATATTTTTACACCATTTTTGTACGGACAAAGAGCTCTAGAGGCGATTTTGAAGAGGGAAATCCTTGTTCGTCATTGAGGTAAGTGTTCTAGTCATTAAAACTCGATTATGGGTGATTATAGAACATAAAACCAGTGTAAATTCATGGCAAATCAGTAGAAAAATTGGGTTTTAGGGCTTGAGATTATGAGACCTTTAGGGGTCGATTTGAGGGGTCAAACGAACTCCGATTTTGGTGTTCTTTATATGTACGGACTCGTGGGAAGATGTAGAACATGTTTTTGTAAAAATTTCTGAGTTTCGGGACGCGTGCCCGGGGGTTGGGTTTTGCCCGGTTTCGGATTTTTGAGTAAAATTGATATCTTTCGATTGGA
>ML290496.1:0-32058 GCA_005239495.1 Nicotiana undulata | reverse complement strand
ACTATAAATGGATTAATTAGGGTTTTGTGGGGGTATCTTGTCTGAAAAAGAAGCTCCAATACAAGCATTGAATAGTCCATCTTTTGGAAGCTTTAGACTGATGATTCTTGCACTTTTGTAAGCATTATGACATTGAATATTATTATCATTTTGTATTTTAGCATGAGTAGCTTGTTTTAAATACTAAGGTTGTGGACCCTAAATGGGTGTAATGTTAATGGGTGTTTACCATTGAATATATATATATATATATATATATATTCAATGGTAAACACCCATTAACATTACACCCATTTAGGGTCCACAACCTTAGTATTTAAAACAAGCTACTCATGCTAAAATACAAAATGATAATAATATTCAATGTCATAATGCTTACAAAAGTGCAAGAATCATCAGTCTAAAGCTTCCAAAAGATGGACTATTCAATGCTTGTATTGGAGCTTCTTTTTCAGACAAGATACCCCCACAAAACCCTAATTAATCCATTTATAGTGGGCTAAAAATAGCAGCCAATTTTGAACAAAAATACCCCTGCAGACACGTTATGTGACCGCATATCTGTCACATAACAGATATGCGGTCCGCATTTCCTTCAAATCCGTCGCAAATCCTCATATCAAGATTCCAGTTGTTCATCGCATAAGAGTTATGCAGTTCGCATTGTTGATATTCGATCGCATCTTGCCACTGCATCTTTGGGATCAGCAGCTTCTACTGGAGGTCTGCGATCCATTATGCGGCCCGCAGACTTGTTATGCAGTCGCATAATGGACCGCATATTCTTCACTTGAATTTCCCAAATGAACTGTTGTGATTTGCGGTATCCTTAAGCTTTATATATCCCACATGTGAGGTTTGCGGTCCGCACACATTCTTGTCTTCTTAAGCTCTTTTGTGTCTTGTTGGCTTCATTTCCATGTTTTTGGGTCCTCAAGCCTCATGCACTGCAAAACATCAAAAATTCATAAGACTTACGAACAATTGCATTTAAAACGAGCTCTAAGCAATTGGTATTAAATGTGCCAAAATTCTCCGGCACATCAACACCCCCAACTTAAACTCTTGCTTGTACTCAAGCAAATAAAACAACACTATCCTATCCTAGACTCTAACTAAATGACAAGGATCAGCAGTGACCGTGGATGGTTTTAATCGTTAGTTTTACAAGCATGTACGTTCATTTATTTACCCTTCCTTAACAACCATTACTATTTACAAAGAAGTTAATCAACCTGTGAACTTTGAGCCTCGACCAAATTGACAAAATGTTACTCTCAGCTAAGTGCACTTGCATTTGACTTCAAGAACTTAACTTCTGTTAGACCTTGCAGCTCATGTGTCCTCACAAGAAAGAAAGTCCCAAAATCACAATATTTACTGTAACAACACAAGGGACAAATTCACAAAGACACTCACTCTCACAACGAATTTCAAGTGTTACAACATATCATGCCACAAGCTTGCCCTTATTTTAATTCGCCCCCTATTTTAAGAACATTCGGTTGGAGATCCCATAAGGACTTTTTAAGCTTGTAATATAGGTTTAGGGCAGGGTTGGATAAGTATTTGGAATACAAGTGACTATACCCTCCTTGAACACTACTCACATTTTTCTTTCTTTTTGCACTTCGTTTCATTTCAACCCACATCACCTATATTGACAGGTAGTCACCAACATAGAGCCACCTTAAATACCTCTCTAATTTTCTTCAAGGCTCCATATTTATATACAAACATACATATATCTCTCTCTTTTTTTTTTATATATTCTTTTGGAGCTTGAGTAATTTCATATGAACACCTTGAGGTCTATATTCCTACACTCAATGTACAACCACCAATTTCCAACTTGACACCACACACCCAACTTAGGCTTTTAGCCTCATTCTCAATGTTCAAGGAGGGACGGGTTCAAAGAGGGAATTATTTTACAAAAGGGGAAAGGTTCGTAGCGAGGTGGCCAAAGACAAGGTTAGAGGATCAAATGGGGTAACTAGTGATAATATCTATGCAATGGGTAGCTTGAAAGGCTAAAGGGGTTTTTCAAATAACACAAAGAATGCCTAAGGACATCTCTCCAACCAAACATAATTATCCTTAGCTTTGAAAGCCCAACCGGGAAAGTTCTAGATGATAGAGGAAAACACAAGAATTATTTTTACAAACACTAACATACATGGCACATGAACTGTTAGACTCAACGTAGTTTTAGCTCTCGAAATAACACTTGGAAACTCAAAGCTTTCATCATATGACATGTACAATTCTGAGTAAACAGAAAGTCAAAGAGCGAGCCTCAAGTTCACAAAAATTATTAACCATAAAATATATTTTCTTATATATATATATCAACGGAAGGATACAATTTATTTGCATACATACATGCTTGAAACTATACAATCAGACCAAACAGGTCAAAACATTTAATACTACTGCCATGGTTATACTATTACACCCTTGAAAAAGAACCCGGTGAAGAAAAACCAAGGGGAATTCATTACTAACTACTAAGGACGTTATGCATACAACTATCTATTTTTTTTTATATATATATATACAAAGATCACAAAAATATACACAAGGATCACACAAAATAGCTATCCCACCCCCAACTGAAAAGCATGCATTGTCCCCAATGCATAAGAAATCAAAAGCAGAGTTGAGGGGCTCCCTAGGGTGCACTAAGCGCTATGGGAGGCTGAATCATGTTGAACTGCGATGGGGTCACCCTCGGATACTGAAGCTGTGGCTGATGGTATCTCAGCCTGAGGAATGACCTCCACGGATGGAGTAGGAGTCTCTAACTGCCCTGATGATGGAGCTGGGGCCTGTGAGCTGCTAGCCTCGCCCGATGATGGCTGAGTGGTCGATGGCTGGGCTTGGGTGACCATATCCGCTAGCGAATGGGCAATTGCCTTATTTACATCTACTTCTTCTTCTTCCTGAGCAGCTGTAGTGACGGTCACTTGCTTACCCTTATCTTGAGGACCCTCATCCTCCTCTGACAGTGCCTCTTCGTCGGTCTCCTCATAATTTGTCTCCCCTTCTTTGGACTCGTCAATGTGTCTGGAATCTTCCCCATAGGGAATGTCAATGGTTGCAAGAGGAGATGGAATCTAGGAACTCCCAACAATCTGTGGCTCGGAGCTGTCATCAATGTGGTGAAATCAAAATCCAGTCCAGGAATGGACGTGCCAGCTCCCTGCTCACCTTCCTTTGGTATGAAGGAGGATAAATCAAACTCCAGGTTTTGCATCTTGTGGATCTCACCCTTCAGGGAATCTACATCTGTACGGAGCTTGGGCAGGTCTCTAACCTCGCCCCGTTCAACCTTTTCCAGCTGGACCTCAATTTTCTCCAGGCGATCCTCATAAGATTGATGTTGTTGTTGAAGTGTGGTCACTGAGGATTGGACGAGAAGCAATTCCTGCCTAATAATGGTTGGGAGCTCCTTCATCATCCAGTCCACCTTAGCTTTTTTATGTTGAGCTAAGAGACCAAGCTTAGAAAGAGCTGGCAGTGCGACCGGAGGCGGTGCAATGGTGGCTTGTGGAGTGGGTTGTGGAATAGCTGTGGATGCCATTGTGGCCTGGGGAGAGGCAGGTGTCTGGGACTCTTGAATGTCTGTGTGTGATGAGAGGGGGATCTGAATATCTGTAGGGGTAGCTACAGCTTCCTTTGACAGTGCGTCACTAATACGCATGAGATCAATATCATTCAGCGCTTTCACCGGCTTGTCATGGTGTGGTAATGGAGGCACTTACACAGCATTCCAGAGAGTTGTGATCAAGCAAGGGAATGGAAGTGACGTGGTTGTGTGGTTAGCCTTGAACCCCAACTCTCGAACAATAATCGCGCCCACATCAATTTTGATACCAATTATAATGCATGCAATGAGAAGTGCTTTTTCTCAATGTTGATATCTATTTCATTTCTGGACGGTATCAGGCGGGAAGTTACAAAGCTGAGCCAGTACCCTCCCGTGTGAGATATTCTTTGTAGATTTTATGGGTAGGGACAATCCAAGCTGGGGTCCCCTTTGTTATCACTGAAGCTATCCAGGCACGCTCGTTTTCTTTATTGGCTTCTTTGGCATCATACTCAGCGGTGCCCGGCCTCCAGTCCTTGAAGTATAAATCATTGATGGTGCCCTTATAACATAACACCCCCTTCCCTCAACCAACACCGTTTCACTGAAGACCCTGTTTCTCTTGTGCTCAGTTGTTCTTGAAGCCCCATATGATGCGTAAAATTCCCACACAATTGTTTCATTATACTCCTCAGGGACCTCTGTGAAGAATTCCCAGTTCCTCTCCTTAATATTCTCTAGGATGTGGGGATAGTGCTCCCTCAACCCGTTCAGGATCAGTTGATTTTATTCCAAGATCTTTCGATTTTTAAGCCCTTCTTTGTACAGACTCATGGAGCTTGTGACCCCAAAACGGAGTTGTAGATCCTCCCTTGTTTCCTTCTTGCCTCATCTTGTAAGTCTACTGACGGCAAGGTCTCCTCCTCATCAGACTGGAAGGAGTGTTCAGGAGCAGTACGGGATGTTTTCGGTTGTGGACGCTTTTCCTGTTGTTCATATTGGCCAGTGGAGGCCCTGTTCTGTCCACAAGCGGATGGGGAGCGTGTTGCAATAGCCTTCTTTGATGCCATTTCTACAAAGAAACAGTGTGTGAGTGATGGGCATGGCATGGCAAGCATAAGACCAAAATTTGCAAGGGAAACAAAAAATGCGATGGGTTATGCGGTCGTATAACCACTATGCAGGCCGCAAACCCGTCGCAAATTGTATTTACTCAGAGGGAATTCAGTTATGCGATGGGTTATGCAATGGGTTATGCGATCACATACCCACTATGCGGTTCGCATATCCATCGCAAAATTGTGTACCTAGAATGGTCAAAATAATACGCGATCGTAAAACCCACCACAGAGACGGGTTTGCAATCGCGAACTTGTCGCATAATAGCTTGAAATTAGGCCATCATCTGCCCAGGTTTGTGGTGGCTTTGCGATCCGCATAACACTTATGCGATCGCAAAAGCCTCCGCATTATTTCATTACACTAGGTCGCCTAGGGTTTCCTTTACGGCGACTTTGCGGACCGCAAATCACTTATGCGGACTGCAAAAAGTCATCTTCCCCACAGTTTACAATTGCCCTTAACAATGGGGCTACCTATTTTATCTTTACTGACCCCTACCCAGCAAGTTGGTATTCAATTAAAAACCTAGGTTTATAAATTACGAGAAGATGAAGCAAGGAGATACTAAAGGACGAACAAAAACAGAAGCAACACAAAACAAAAATAAACGTAGCAGAAAAGGAAGAAGGGAGGAAGCAGATACCAGATGTAGACAACTAGGATAAGGTGATCGTTGAATTAGAAACACAATTGACTCTTGTTCAAATGTCAAAATATGGATTAGCCCCTTTTTCTTTGTTTTTTTTTTTAGTGTGAATTGTGCGAGTATGAGTGCTGGTGTGCAATTGAGAGGGCTTATGCGAAGAAGGTTAGGGTTTTTACCTGGTGGAAATGTGATGGTCAAGTGACCGCATAACACATTATGCGACCGCATAAGTGTTTTGCGGTAGTTTCAGAACAGGTCTCTTACCTCCACGATGCGATGCACTTTTGCGGTCGCATGTGATATGCGGACCGCATAGTGCACATCCTCACCGCATTTTTGCAAGGAAAGTTGTCTCAACAATCTTCCCAGGTTTACGATCACTATGCGGTCCGCATAGTCATTATGCGACCGCATAGGTGTAGCAAACTCCTTGAGTGATTTTTCTTCCATTTCTTTAATATTTTCACCATGTTTTATGACATTTTGGACCATCTGAACTCTAACACACACATCAACTTGCTCAATTTAATCTACATAACAAAAAAAAAATTAAGGAACAAAAAAAGAATGTTACCACACATGGGTTGCCTCCCACAAAGCGCTTGATTTAACGTCGCGGCATGACGAAGTTGGCCCTTTTTCGGGCTTATTCATTGGTAGGGGATGGACCATCTTTGAGAGCCAATTGTTCCACCAAGTGCTTTTCTCCAGCTATGCCCAAGTGGTGCTTAAACCGCTGGCCATTCACTTTGAAAGTTCGGAGTCCATCCTCCGACTCTAATTCCACAGCTCCAAAAGGGGAAACATTTACCACTTTGAACGGACCAGACCACTTCGATTTGAGTTTTCCCGGAAACAACTTGAGTCTTGAATTGAAAACCAAAACCAAGTCACCTGAATTGAACTCCCTCTTCAAGATCTTTTTGTCATGGATAAACTTCATTCTTTCCTTGTACACAGCCGCACTCTCATAGGCATGGAAACGGAATTCTTCCATTTCGTTGAGTTGTGTCAATCTCATATTCGCAGCTTCAGCCCAGTCCAAGTTTAACTTTTTCAAAGCCCACATGGCTTTGTGTTCCAGCTCCACGGGTAAATGGCATGCCTTGCCAAATACTAACCGATATGGAGAAGTGCCAATAGGAGTCTTGAACGCTGTGCGATATTCCCACAACGTATCATCTAGCTTTCTTGACCAGTCGGTCCTGTTTGCATTGACAGTTTTTTCTAGAATGTTCTTAATCTCCCTGTTGGAAACTTCAACTTGGCCACTTGACTGAGGATGATAAGGTGTGGCCACCTTGTGCTTTACGCCATATTTCTCAAGTAGCCCGATGAAAGCCTTGTTACATAAATGAGATCCTCCATCACTAAGAATGGCTCTAGGAGTGCCACACCGTGTGAATATGATTTTCTTCAAAAATGCGGTTACACTCCTTGCCTCATTGTTTTTCAAGGCGATTGCCTCAACCCACTTGGAAACATAGTCCACTGCCACTAGGATGTACTTCATGCAATAAGAGCTCACAAAGGGACCCATAAAATCGATCCCCCACGCGTCGAAGATTTCGAAGTCCATCACAAAATTCATCGGCATCTCATGCCTCTTAGAGATTGACCCTTGCCTTTGACATTGGTCACAAGCATTGACCATTTGATTGGCATCATGGTACATTGACGGCCAATAATAGCCACATTCAAGTACCTTCGCTGTCGTTCGATTGCCCCCATGATGACCTCCAACCGGCGTGTCATGGCATGCCATTAGAATTGGCATATGCTCACCTTCTGGAACACACCGCTGAATGATGTTATCGGCACAAATGCGAAACAAGAATGGATCCTCCCAGTAGTATTTCCGGCACTCCCGTAAAACTTCTTCTTTTGATAAGCCTCTAATCCATCGGGAATAAGGTCGCTAACCAAATAGTTAGCAATATCGGCATACCAAGGAGAGGATGAATAAGACAATGCCAATATGTGCTCATTTGGGAAGGCATCATTGATGTCAACGTTCTCTTTTGGTCTTCCTTCTTCTACAAGCCTAGACAAATGATACGCAACTTGATTTTCTGTGCCTTTGCGATCCTTGACCTTAAAGTCGAATTCTTGCAATAAAAGGACCCATCGGATTAATCTTGGCTTGGCATCTATCTTCGCCATAAGATAGCGAAGTGCAGCATGATCAGTGTAGAACACCACCTTGGACCCCAACAAATAGGCCCAAAAATTTTCAAAGGCATAGACAATGGCGAGAAGTTCTTGCTCAGTCACAGTATAATTCATTTGAGCACCATTAATCGTCTTGCTTGCATAATAGATAGGATGAAAAACTTTGTTGTGCCTTTGCCCAAGCACCGCTCCAATAGCTACACCACTGGCATCACACATGAGTTCAAATGGAAGGGACCAATCCGGTGTGACAATAATGGGTGCCGTGGTGAGCTTCTCTTTCAATTATTCAAATGCCTTAAGGCACTTTTCATCAAACACAAATTTGGCATATTTTTCAAGGAGCTTTCACATGGGATTTGCAATTTTTGAAAAGTCCTTGATAAAGCGCTGATAGAACCCGGCATGCCCCAAAAAGCTTCTGACACCTTTTTACCGAAGTTGGTGGAGGAAGTTTGGAAATGATTTCAATTTTTGCTCGGTCAACCTCTATTCCATGTTTAAAACTTTTGTGTCCCAATACAATGCCCTCATCTACCATGAAGTGGCATTTTTCCCAATTTAGCAAAAGGTTTGTTTCCTCACACCTTTTTAGCACTTGTCTAAGATTGTCAAGACAATGCTCAAAAGAGTCGCCGACTACCGAGAAGTAGTCCATGAACACTTCTAAGAAATCCTCTACCATGTCTGAGAAAATGGACATTATGCACCTTTGGAAGGTAGTCGGAGCCTTGCATAAACAAAATTGCATCCGACTAAAAGCGAAAGTCCCATATGGGCATGTGAAAGTTGTTTTCTCTTGATCCTCTAGTGCAATGTTGATTTGGTTGTAGCCGGAATATCCATCAAGGAAACAACAAAATGACCTTACCTCTAGACGATCAAGCATTTGATCAATAAAAGGCATAGGAAAATGGTCTTTTCATGTGGCACTGTTAAGCTTCCGGTAATCCATACACACACTCCGCCTGGTGACCGTCCTTGTTGGGATGATCTTGTTCTTCTCATTGCGGATCACTATCATGCCTCCCTTATTCAGCACACATTGCACCGGGCTCACCCAAGAACTATCCGCGATGGGGTAGACCACCTCGGCATCCAACCACTTGATGATCTCTTTGTTGACCACCTCTTGCATCGATGGGTTCAATCTTCTTTGGTGTTCAACACTAGGCTTGCTTCCTTCCTCCAATTGGATTTTTTGCTCACAATTTCCGGCGGGAATTCCTCGGATGTCCGCTATTGTCCATCCAATTGCTTGTTGATGTTCTCGCAAGACATTCATCAATGCACATCATCCAACAAAGAAGAAACAATTACTGGTTAAGTATCATTAGAGCCAAGAAATTTATACCTCAAATGTGATGGAAGTGGCTTGAGCTCAAGTTGTGGCGGCTCAATAATGGAAGGCTTTGCGGGAGGAGTTTCTCTATTATCTAAGTCAAGAGAGAGCTTCTTCGGTGCATAAGTGTAGTACCCACGTCCTTCTAATGCATTCATGGCTTCCACATACCCCTCCATGTCCTCGCCATCAAAATTTACCAATATTGCCGCCAAGGCCTCACCGAGGCACTCTTCCTCCATATTCATATAACTAGAATCCTCCACCTCATCAATAACATCAATTACCGAGATCCCTTCATATGCATTCGGCAACTTCATACCCTTACTAGCTTGGAAAGTGACTTCTTCATCATTAACTCGGAACTTGATTTCATTTCGTTCCGAGTCCATCAAAGCTCTTCCCGTGGAAAGGAATGGCCTCCCCAATATGATAGGAATTTCCTTGTCAACCTCACAATCAAGGATCACAAAGTCGGCCGGGAGAAGGAACTTCCCCACTTTTATTAGGACATCATCAACAATACCCACGGGTCTCTTGATTGAACGGTCGGCCATTTGCAATCTCATACTTGTAGGTCTTGGAAAACCCAATCCCGCTTGCTTGTAAATAGAAAGAGGCATCAACTTAATCTCATTGTCACAAAGTTCACTTGCAAAATCTCGCAAACCCATAGTACATGGGATGGTGAATGCTCCCGGGTCTTCTTTCTTCTCAACGGTTGTTGTAGAAATAATAGAGCTAACCCGGTGAGTCATACTCACCACTTCATTTTTGGTGGATCTCTTCTTGGTCATCAAGTCCTTTAAGTATTTAGCAAATCCCGACATCTCTTGGAAGGCTTCCAAGAATGGAATGTTTACCGACAATTGCTTTAGAATGTCATAAAACTTCTCGAACTTTCTATCATCTACCCTTCTAGCAAGCCTTTGAGGGAATGGAGGATTAGGTCGAGGAATTGGTGGAGGAGCTTTTGGGGCCTCCTTCACCTTTTCCTTTGCCTCATCATGTCGTGATTTTGGACTTTCACCTCTTGAGAGGGCTTCTCAATTTCAACAACAACCGGCACTTCAACTCGTGCCTCAACTTCTTGCTCAAGATCATCTACTTGTTCATTTTCACCTTGAAGTACTTTCCCGCTTCTCGTAGTAATAGCCATGCAATGAGATGATAGACCGCTTGCATTCCCCTTTGGGTTGACAACTTTATCACTTGGAAGAGTACCTTTGAGCTTTGTATTTTGTTCTCTTGACAAGTCTCGCATTTGCATTTCAAGCTTTTGTATAGAAGCGGTATGTCACCCCACTATTTCGGACATGTTTTTCGTTGTAGCGTCTCCTCTTTCTTGATTTTGCAAGATATTTTCAATCATTCCTTCCAACTTGGATTCATTTGAAGGACCCTCCTTGTAGTGCGAGGAGTTAGAATATTGCCCCTTTGGTGGAACATAGGGGCTAGAACTCCGGTTGGCATAATTGTTATTGTTTCAATTGCCTTGACTCGACCCACCTCGATCATTGCGCCAATTTTGTTGGCCTTGCCCTTGAGGATTTGGCCTCCATTGATTTTGTTGGCGAAAACCCCCTTGAGAATTATGAACGTAGTTTGCTTCTTCGAACTATTGATTTCCCATTGATTGCATGTCTTCCACAACATTTACCTTTTTCGTCTGACTTTTCGTGAATATCTTGTTTAACACATCAATGTTTGTGGCAAGCCCGACAATAAATTGGTCTCTCTATTGGTTTTCTTTGATCATGTTGGTTAGATAAGGAGTACCATATGAAATTCCACCACTAGCATCTTCAGAGTGCCATGCTTGATTGTGTTTGGCCATTTTTTCCAGAATCTGTGTAATCCTGGCGAATGATTTCTCCATGAAAGACACGTCTGCTGCGTTTTTAGCTATGGACTGGGACAGGGGATCCAAACCCATATAGAATTTCTCCATCAAAATGGTATCCGTAAAACCATGGTTCGGTGACCTCACTAAGTACAACTTGAATCGGTCCCACGCCTCATGTAAGTGTTCGCCTGGTAATTGTTTGAAGAAGAAGATTTTGTCTCTGAGCTCGGACTTCTTGCTATGTGGGAACCACTTAGACAAGAAGGCACATACAAGTTTGGTCCAAGAAATGATAGATTGAGGAGGTAGATTTTGAATCCACTTTCTCTCCTCTCCAGTTAATGAGTATTTGAACACCCGCAGTCTCAGGACGTCGTCTGTCACATTGTTCTGTTTATGCATGGCGCACACACCCAAGAAGTTCCGAAGGTATTGCGTTGGATCATCATCTGTAGAGTTTCTGAATAACACTTCTGCCTTAAGCATTAGGATCAACTCGTGCTCTACTTTGAATGTAGCAGCTGCAACTCGCAGAGGGAGGATGGTGTTGGTATCATCAATGTATTCCTCAATATACGCAAAGGGATTTTCCTCCTCATCATAATCGACCATGCTTACCTAGCAAACCAAGAAAAGCAAGCAAAGTGTGATGGAATAGAAAAGATGTCAAGTAAAGTGCACACTAGTTAGTAATTTCAAAACCGTATTCCTCGGCAACGGCGCTAAAAATTTGATACGCTCAAATTACACTTTAAAATAGTGTAAAGCGGTCGATGTAAAATATAATAACCCAACTAGGTTGGGGTCAAAGCGCATAGGGAATATGCATGAAAAGTTTACTTGAGTAGTGTGAAGCTTAACTTAAATCGTAATTCTATTCCGTTAGCTAAAAGAGAGTATTGTAATCGAGTTGAATAAAAACAAGTATGATTTGATAAGATTGTAATTAATTTGATTAACTAAACCAAGTTTGTGTCCCCTTCAATGAAATGTAATGATATCGGTGTTAATAGGATATATTTCTAATGAAAGGTCCTTTTGATATGCAAATGATTTCTAAAGGACTACCAATATTTCCAATAGTTGGGTAGTATATCCTCTTTATGATTTTTCCAAATATAAAAGAGTTGCAACTAAGAATAATCAATTTATAGCAAATAAAATCCACTTATTCTTAAGCGATTCTATTAAACAAGGTTCAACGCCANATTTGAAGGACCCTCCTTGTAGTGCGAGGAGTTAGAATATTGCCCCTTTGGTGGAACATAGGGGCTAGAACTCCGGTTGGCATAATTGTTATTGTTTCAATTGCCTTGACTCGACCCACCTCGATCATTGCGCCAATTTTGTTGGCCTTGCCCTTGAGGATTTGGCCTCCATTGATTTTGTTGGCGAAAACCCCCTTGAGAATTATGAACGTAGTTTGCTTCTTCGAACTATTGATTTCCCATTGATTGCATGTCTTCCACAACATTTACCTTTTTCGTCTGACTTTTCGTGAATATCTTGTTTAACACATCAATGTTTGTGGCAAGCCCGACAATAAATTGGTCTCTCTATTGGTTTTCTTTGATCATGTTGGTTAGAGAAGGAGTACCATATGAAATTCCACCACTAGCATCTTCAGAGTGCCATGCTTGATTGTGTTTGGCCATTTTTTCCAGAATCTGTGTAATCCTGGCGAATGATTTCTCCATGAAAGACACGTCTGCTGCGTTTTTAGCTATGGACTGGGACAGGGGATCCAAACCCATATAGAATTTCTCCATCAAAATGGTATCCGTAAAACCATGGTTCGGTGACCTCACTAAGTACAACTTGAATCGGTCCCACGCCTCATGTAAGTGTTCGCCTGGTAATTGTTTGAAGAAGAAGATTTTGTCTCTGAGCTCGGACTTCTTGCTATGTGGGAACCACTTAGNGTAAATACCCATTAACATTACACCCATTTAGGGTCCACAACCTTAATATTTAAAACTAGCTACTCATGCTAAAATACAAAAAGATAATAATATTCAATGCCATAATGCTTACAAAAGTGCAAGAATCTTCACTCTAAAGCTTCCAAAAGATGGACTATTCAATGCTTGTATTGTAGCTTCTTTTTCATACACCCTCACAAAATCCTAATAAATCCATTTATAGTGGGCTAAAAATAGGGGCCAATTTTGGACAAAAATACCCCTGCAGACACGTTATGCGACCGCATATCTGTCACATAACAGGTATGCGGTCCGCATTTCCTTCAAATCTGTCGCAAATCCTGAAATCTAGATTCCAGTTGTTCATCGTATAAGATTTATACGGTTCGCATTGTTGATATGCGACCGCATCTTGCCACCGCATCTTTGGGATCAACAGCTTCTATTGGAGGTCTGCGATCCATTATGTGGCCCGCGGACTTGTTATGCGGTCGCATAATGGACCGCATATTCTTCACTTGAATTTCCCAAATGAAATGTTATGATTTACGGTCTCCTTAAGCTTTATGCGGCCCGCATGTGAGGTTTGCGACCGCATTCTTGTACAAGCCTCATGCACTGCAAGACATGTCTTCTTTTGCTCTTTTGCGACTTGTTGGCTTCATTTCCATGTTTTTGGGTCCTCAATCCTCATGCACTACAAAACATCAAAACTTCATAAGAATTGAGAACACTTGCATTTAAAACGAGCTAAAATCTAAGCAATTGGTATTAAATGTGCCGAAATTCTCCGGCATATTAGCTAGATTGATATCGATGGCTCCTAAGAGTCTGTAGTCGTAATAACAGAGATCCCCGAGATCAGGCACCATCTCAAGGTTAGACTGACATGGACAGCTCCTTAGATCCCATTACAATAACAAAAATCCTCGAGATCGGGTACCATCTCGAGGTTAGATACATTGATGGCTCCTTAGAGCCCATTACGGTAACAGAAATCCTTGAGATCGGGTACCATCTCGAGGTTAGATACATGGATGACTCCTTAGATCCTATCACAATAATAGAGATCCTCGAGATCGGGTACCATCTCGAGGTTATATACGTTGAATTTTCCTTAGAGCCTATCACAATAATAGATATCCTCGAGATCGGGTACCATCTCGAGGTTTTGATACATTGATGACTCCTTAGAGCCCATTACGATAACAGAGATCCTCGAGATCGGGTACCATCTCGAGGTTAGATACGTTGATGACTTCTTAGATCCCATCACAATAATAGAGATCCTCGAGATAGGGTACCATCTCGAGGTTAGATTTATATGGAGGCCTCGAGCCCTTAGACAATGTCATTCAAATGACATGACCTGTGAAGTGACAGAGGTGGTCCCGTTGGTACACTTCCCAAAAAGGTGGCAATGACCTAGTTAGAATTAGTTGGCCTTTAAGGCAGGAAAACAGCCGCTGCTTTCTCTATATATGCATATGTTTTCTTCATTTGAAGACTTTGCCGCTTTGAGAAATTGTCTTTCTTATAGGGTTTTTCTCTCAAAAATTCTTCTACCTCCTTAGTTTGAGGTTCTTGCTTTGAGTTCCATCTCATTTTTCTTACGCCAAAGTAGTTATGGCTACCATGCCCAAACCTGCTCACCAAGGAGAGGGAAACCTAGCCTCTGCGAAAGTAGTTATGGTTACCATGCCCAAACCTGCTCACCAAGGAGAGGGAAACCCAGCCTCTACTTCTTGTCTGTTCGGTGGTACATCGTCGGCATATGGCGAGTTAACCTCGAATTGCTTTGCTTTGAAGAATGACTTTGCACTAGAGAAACCTTTCGACGCCCCGGGCCATCAAGAGCATGCGCCGAGGTTCATCCGCTCGATAAAAGAGCAGCACCTCGAGGCCATGAGGAGAGACTGTGGGTGGGGGAAAATGTGATGCTTCAGATACCTTCCCAAGAGGAGAATATTATGACCCACGTAGAGGGGTTCTTGAGTGTATATACGTATCCATTTACGTTGGGCCCCCTAGATCACCTCGTACTCAAATTTTGTAGAAGATATCGGGTTACTTTGGCTCAGATTCATCCGTCCTTTTGGCGGATAGTGCTGATGATGAGGTTTTTCACTGAAAAGGCTAAGCTCGAGTTCACCCTCAGCCACCTTATTAGGTTATATCGGCCTCTACATTGTCGAGGTCTGGTAGTGTTACAGCGCCGATCCACTAGACATTTCATTGCAAGTGACGACGAGGACAGGAATCGGGGATGGTTAAGTCGATTTATTCGAGTGAGGACCACCGACATCATCCCTGCCGAGTTCATGCGATTTCCAGAAAAATGGAACTTCCATCGTAAGTATTACGTCGAAACTTGATATTTTTGCTTTGTTGTTTAATAAGAATGTTTCCCTTTTTCCGTCTCAGCGGTTCCGTGTATGCAGAAGGATATCCCCTGTCTTGGGGGTTGGAGTCGGAAGTTGGCAGCCTCCTCATCATATGACAGGCGCAAGTGGCACAATCTGTCGAAAGGCGGATGGGAAGTAAAATACCACGGTACGTGTTGTGCGGTTTACTTTCATGGAAGGTGCTTTTATTGTGTGTATTAAATTTTTCACCATAGGCGTTGGCGGATTCTCCGAGATGAGGTCGTGCTACCTTGAGGAGAGGGAAGGTCCGTCGACTTCGGATCAGAAGGAAGATAATAAGCGGAAAAGATCCTCAATGGACGGGGACATTCATCATGAGGCGGAGCCTGCCCGGGGGCACAAGGAAGATGTTGTCGCTGAAAAGGACCTTATATACATTGGCCATTTCGTGGACATTAGTTCTCCTGAGGAGGATGGTTCTGCACCGATGGCTCTAACCAAGGACCCTTCCGAGGTTGCTGGACCAGTTATGCTTGAAGCCTCTGACCTCGAGGGGAAGGCTCCATGAGAGGGAAGGAGCGAGAGTCCTTCACCACCAGCTTCCTCCCCCTTCTAAGGCACTTCGAGGGGCGAGGATCCTTTACCCCCATCCTCTTCTCCTGTCGAAGGTACTTTAAGGGATGTTCAGGGCCAGAGGGCGCCTGAACCAAGTGGGGTCTCGAGCAATCATTTTCCCATCGAGAGTGGCTCAACTGGGGACGATGGGGCCAGGACAGTAGACACACATTCAACCTTTGAAGAGGCTTAACGGCTCTTCTCTGTGGTGAGTTTTGATGATTCGTCGATCTTTGAGCTTTGTATTTTCACTTTCTAACTGAAGCTCACTTTTCACAGGCCTTTGATAAGCTCAAATCCGAGATGCTCCACTGCGAAACCAGATTGCGGAAAGTCCTGGATGGGGATAAATCCCTCATGCTCCTCTGTGATAAATGAGCAAAGGAGATGATACACCTTCGGTACGGGGTAAGTCGAAGCCACGACTACGAAGGTCGCCTTGAGAAACAGGTAACCTTCGTTTTGGTGATATGTATGTTTCTTATCCTATCTTCGGAGACTAATATTCTGATATTTTAGCTGCAGAGAAAGACAGAGGTTCTGGAACGCCTTTGGGACAAATTTTGTCAGGCCGAGCATGAGTGCAATGGGCTAAGGGCTCATATAGATGCCCATGTTGCGGCCAAAAAGAATGCTTTGGCCAAGGCTTTTGCCCTCGAAGTGCACCTCCGTAATGCTCGTGAAGACAGCTCGGTGTAGGCGAGAAATATCGAAAGGCTCGAGGTCAAACTTTTGAAAATGAAAGTTGAAGTTGTTGATGCTCGAGTCGAAGCTGAAGAAGCTCGAGCAAAGGCCGACAAGAAAGTGGTCGTTTATTTAAAAGATGTTGCCGATGCTCGGGCTGAGTTAAGAGGAGCCTCTAACAGAGAGAGGAGAAACAAGGAATATTCCTAGTGTAGATCTCGTAGGGAAATCCTCGAAGAGATACACGCTAGGGGTTTCGATTTCTCAGAGGAGATAAAACAGGCCAAGGCGGATGAGATCGATGCCAAGTTTTTCCTTTCTCCTGGTGCCGATGCTGATATTTGAGAGCCTTCGAGGGAGTTGGTCCCGTGAGTAGACTAGGTTTTCCTTTTTTTTTTCTTTGCATAAGTTCCCATGTGGGAGTATTGTAAATGTATATTTGTAATACATGTATGTATGAAAGGAATCCTTACGGCTTTCTCCTTTTGTGAATTTTTCTTTGCTGGTGTTTGTCTTTCCGAATTTTGATATTTGTCAACAATTAGCCAAATGAATTAGACTTTGGGGTGAAACCCCTAGGTTTACATATTGGCCCTGAGGCTTGTTAGGCTGGCGTTTAAGCTCTTACACATGGGGTCGATGTGACCTTTAATCGGCTCGTAGGCTTTTTGATGTTGGCCCGTAGGCTCTTATGCATTTTCCCTTAGGCATTTTGGTTAACCATTTCGGGCTCAGTCCTCGAGTCGGGTTCCTACTCGAACTCATCAACCCTTAGGTTTTTGAATTGGCCTTGAGTCCTTTTAGGCTAGCGCTTAGTCTCTTACGTGTGGGGTCAATATGACCTTTAGTATGGCTATATTTCCCCTCGTTAAAGACTTTTTTGAAGTTTTTGTGTTCGTCCGACTCTTCGACGGTTCGATAGGAACCTCGATTGTGAGCCGTTATGTGACGATAAATGAGCACCTCAGAAGGTTTTGCCCTGAGGCCGAATTTTTGAAGCCTTTTATTGTTAGGAGCTGATATAATCGAAGCTCTTTTGCTTAAGCCGAGGATAGCCTGCTTTAACCGGTTCTTTTCAAAGTAACTTCGAAGGATTTGATTTTATGGCGATGGTCGGACGTCCCCGAGTCGCGTTAGTTTGGCCGTAGCCTCTCGACCTTAGTCGTTGTATTTGACCGTAGCCTTTCAGTCCCCGGGTGAGATAGACTCGGCGTCTATATCGAGGATATTCCTTTTGAGGGGTCTTAAAAGTTTGAATATATAGCCTGGACTTTAATATCGGGATCATGCCTTATTTAAGGTTTTTTTTAATTGGACATGCCTTGCTTGAGGTCTTACAGATTTGATCATGCCCGTAGGACTTATAGATTTGATCATGCCCGTAGAACTTTACAGATTCGGTGTCGCCACATAGAGGGCTTTCGGGCTCGAGGTTGCTCGTTTGGGGTCTTATGACCTCGAGCTTTGATAACTCAATGGGGTGACTGTCGATGACAGCCCCCGAGACATTGAAGGTTTTTTGGCCCTGGGACCTTTCCTTGTGATAACAGCAACTTCTTCGAATTGCAAAGTTTTTTATGGTAAAAGAAACTCCTTTGATTACTTGGTACAAGTATACATCATTTTTGTCGTCGAGGGTTCGATTATTCTATACGGACACGGTTCATTCGACCGTTTGGCCCGATACATAATTTCCCTATCGAGACCATTTTGGCTTACTTCAATTTCTCTGAGGAGGTGGCCTTCCGGGGGGATGCCCCCCAGTATTCGAGGTTGATTGAAGAAACACCTTGAATACTTTTTGAGTCTTCCTTAGGTAGCATATAGGTGTCGCCTCGCTAAAAACCTTGTCAGTAAAACCCATTTGGGATAAAATCCGATCTAAGGAAAAAAGAGCGCGACACATGCTTTAAAATCTAAGATCTTTGAGTTGGGAGGTGCTTCGATTTTTTCTAATCGGACACCTGCACATAGGTCAGTGTAAAATGTAAACAAAAGGGAGACGGTCATACCTTGGCAGCGATGGCGTTCGAGGCTCGATATGCTTCGACGGCTTATTTCGAGGACACGGTACGGTCCTTTACTCATGAACTCGGGTGCAGTCGAGGATGTAGCTTGTGACTTCTACTTGGTTGTTTGCTTATTCTTTGGTTCCTTCGATGTAGAAGGTGCCGATGTCTAAGCCACATCGTGTACCGCGAACATCTCTCTTGTTGCATGTTGCTCCCCGTATACCGTTTTTATTCCCTCCTTCGTGGGAAATTTCATCATTTGATGAAGGGTTGACGGTACTTCTCTCCTGCGGTGTATCCACGGCATTCCGAGCAGGGCATTGTACCTCATGTCTCCATCGATGACATGAAACTTGGTATTTTGAGTTATGCCGGCTACGTTGACCGAGAGGGTGATCTGCCATTTTGTTGTCTCGTTCTCCATGTTGAATCCGTTGAGGACTCGAGAGGCAGGCACGATCTGGTCGAGCAGTCCGAGCTACTCCACCACCCTCGACCTGATTATGTTGGCCGAGCTACCTGGATCCACAAGCACACGTTTAATTTGAAATGTATTCACAAGAAAAGAGATTACCAATGTGTCGTTGTGAGGATGAGACGGGGTCTCGATGTCCTCGTCGCCTAATGTGAGAGCGTCCTCAGGTATGTAACCTCGAGTTCGCTTTTCCCTGGTGATGGATATTTTTGTTCGTCTGATGATGGGTTCATGTGGGGTGTCGATCCCTCCTATGATCATGTGGATGACATGTTGTGGTTATTCTGTTTCATGTTTCCTATTCGCCTCTCTTTCCCGAAATCGATTTATTGCTCGTTCGCTGAGGAATTTTCGGAGGTGCCCTTTGTTGAGTAGTCGGGCTACTTCATCTCGAAGCTGTCTGCAATCTTCGGTCTTATGATCGTGTGTACCATGAAATTCGCACACCAGGTTATGATTTCTTTGCGATGGATTTGATAGTATGGGTTTTGGCCATCTGGTGTCTTTGATTTTACCTATGGCCGACACGATGTCTAAAACATCAACGTTGAAGTTGTACTCAGATAACCAGGGTGCCTCCGCCGGTCTTGCGTGTCTGTCGAAACCGGCTCTTCTCACGAGTCCCCGAGGATTATGACCTCGATCTTCCCTACGGTCGTTTCGAGGTATGTTAAGCCTTGGGGAGTTTCTTCGATCTTCAGTGTATGGTTGATACCTTTCCTTGTTTGGACTTGGTTCCTTTGCCAGGAGCCTTCTAGGATACACCGAGCCCGAGGGGGTTCCTAGTTGGTCGTATTCTACCCTAATCTTTGATTGATATCGGTTATGGATATCCGCCAAAGTGACGGCGGGAAATTCTACCAAGTTCTGCTTTAGCTACTTCGAAGCTACTGAACTTCGTTCATTCAAGCCTTGGGTGAAGGCCTGCATTGCCCAGTCATCAGAGACCTGTGGTAATTCCATTTTCTCCATTTGAAAGAGAGATACAAATTCCCGTAGCATCTCATTTTCTCTCTGTTTGATTTTGATGACGTCGGATTTCCTCGTAGCAACCTTGATGGCACCAGCATGTGCCTTGATAAAAGAATTTGCTAGCATGGCAAATGAATCGATCGAATTCGGTGTTAGGTTGTGATAACACATCATATCCCCCTTTGATAATGTTTCTCCGAATTTTTTCAGTAGGACGGACTCAATCTCGTCCTCTTTCAAGTCATTTCCCTTTACAGCACAAGTTTATGCAGTGATGTGCTCGTTGGGGTCCGAGGTCCCGTTGTACTTTGGGAGGTCGGGCATTCTGAATTTCTTCGGGATGGGCTTCGGAGCCGCACTTGATGGGAACGGCCTTTGCACAAATTTCTTTGAATCTACACCTTTCATAATTGGGGGTGCGCCTGGGATCTGGTCGACCCTTGAATTGTAGGTCTCCACCTTTTTGTCGTTAGCTTCTATCTTCTTTTTGCCCGATTCGATCCTCTTTGTGAGGTCCTCGAGCATCTTTATGATGGCGAGGTCGGTTGCTGATCCGTTATCGCTCGATCTCTCCTGTGCCGATTCGACTCGAGGAGCCGTTTCTGGTGCTGCCATACTTGGAGTTTTTGTATGGCTTTGCAGCTGAGCAATCGCCAATTGTTGTGCCTGCAATATTTCAAAAATGACGTGAAGGCTAACCTCTCTTTCCTCTCGAGCTGGAGTTTTCTGAACCTCCTGTTCGTTCTCTCGGCGTGCACCTCTGTCGGTGCGAGAGTTTATATCGACGTGTTGGGCGTTGCGCGAGCCCGCATCCACGGGAATTGGCTCTGGTGTGTTCTCAGGTTTTTGCAGTGGTACACTAGCGACTGAAACAGCTACACCATTCTCTCCATGATCCTTAGCACTGTTGTTTTCGTGTGCATTCACTGAGTTAGACATTTTTACCTGAAATCAAAGATTCTTGGACAAGAAAAAGCGTGAAGAATAACTTGTGTTTTTCAGTGAACCAGCACTAAAACAATCACTATTATTTTTAGCCTCACGGTGGGCGTCAAACTGTTTACCTTGAAAATGGTAATTACAATTAAATTTGATTTGTGGTTCTAAAAATACATGATTTATTTTAATGTTAGTTGTTAAGCAATAGATGCTAGGTATGAGTAATGAAAATGAGATAAGAGTAAAAAGGAATAGAGATAGGCAAACCAGGCTGCCTTAAATCGGGGCCTCGAGTTGGCCGAGATAAGACCTCGAGGTCGAGGCTCAGTATTAACAGTGGATGGTCGATGAAGCTATAACAATTTTATGGGCCTCGAATACGGCTATTTATGATCAATGATGAGTAATAAATGAATAACAATAAATGAAAAACAATAAATGTAAGCAATAAATCAAAGGAATCAATAGTGGAGTGTTTAAATTAGAGAGCTGAGAATGTTCTTGTATTGAATATCATGTGTGCAAGAAATGATAAGGGTCCCCTTTATATAGGGGGAAAATCCCAACATAGTACATAAACATTTATTACAACGATATGCAACGGCTATTTAATGTCATGGTACGGACTTGTACTATTCTTGCAGACCTGGTCAACTCTGACCACGTGCCTCTCGGGAGCTTCCGGCTCGTCCATGATAGCCACCGATTTATACTACCCCGAGGTCAAGCACAGGAAACCCTCGGGGTCGAACCTCGAGTTGTACCTCGAGCCTACTGAAGGTGGTCAATGGAAAACCACAATAACCATAAAATTGGTCCCTCCGATTTCAGCCGTATACAGTAGTCTAGTTTATACAGACAGCTCGTCCTCATATTTGCACTTCTTATAGCAAAATGACAAACTAAATGAGTATACCTCTAATCCCGATAGGAGCGCTAGTTATTTATGGAGTCAACTTAAATACACTAACTAAAAACTTATCTGGTAAAAGGTTAGCTTTTCTTAAAATAACCACATATATTTAACTATAAACTGTTGCATGAAATTACCTTGTAAATGATTTTCTTCTATGAAACATATAGACATAAAGAAACATACATCTCTATCAATTTCCAGTGTCTTAATGAAAAAAGAAATTATCAAGTGGTAAGATGTCAGACAATCTGAGATGCTGTTTCATAACAATCATTTACTGAAAACATAGTGAATCACTTCTTCATGAAAAGACATGGCATTTCACCAGAATATCAAGATACAATTTACTAAACAGCTTGAAAATGTAAAAAACATCTATAGTTCATGGTAAGAAAAAGTTTCACAGTGCCCTCCCATGATTATCTAACAAAACCGACTCGCAAACCTTATTTATCGGCAATGAGAGTGAAGATACACAGAGAGATGACTAAACAGCAGATAATTTACACAAACAAAGACAGATTTGACAGCAAGTTAATCGTGTTACATCTACAATCTACTCTTTACCACTGGTCCCATCTCCTTTGCCTTTGCCCTTAACAAGTGCTTCTGTATTTTCCCTGTAGCTGTCTTTGGCAATGGTCCAAAAACCACAGACTTTGGAACCCAGTACCTTGGCATCTTCGACCGACTGAAGTTCATAATATCCTCTGCCAACTGTTGTTGATCCGTTTCCTTTACATTAGGCTTTAATGTCACAAATGCACAAGGTGACTCCCCCCATTGCTCATCAGGCCTTGCAACAACAGAGACCTCAAGTATTGCTGGGTGTTGATATAAGATATTCTCGACCTCAACACTACTAATATTTTCACCACCAGAAATAATTATGTCTTTTGATCTGTCTTTTATTTCAATATACCCATCTGGATGTTTTACAGCAAGATCACCAGAGTGATACCACCCTCCTGCAAAAGCAGCTTCATTGGCTTTAGGGTTCTTCAAGTAGCCTTTCATCACAACGTTACCCTTGAAGACGATTTCTCCCATCGTTTTTCCATCGGCTGGAACAGGTGTCATGTCCTTTGGGTTAATTACATCTAGCTTCTCCAAGCTTACATATCTGACACCTTGACGTGCATTGAGACGTGCTTGGACATCTGTGGGAAGTAAATCCCATTCTGGCTTCCATGTGCATATAGTGGAGGGGCCATAGGTTTCGGAGAGGCCATAAGTGTGTAAGACACGGAAGCCATGTTGAGTCATTGCAGCGAGAACTGAAGGAGGAGGAGAAGCACCAGCTGTGCTTACATGTACTAGACGAGGCAGGGGAAGGATAGTCTCTTCTTTTGGGGCATTAATTATGGTGTTGAGCACCACAGGTGCAGCAGAGAAATGGGTCACACCAAGGTGGGTTATAGCTGAATAAACAGCCTTTGCTGTTACCTGCATATGGACCCAGGGCAGAAACAAAAGGCAAACTTGTCATGAACCAGCATAAGCAAGGGAAGAAAACTATGCGTTCAACCAGCCTCAAACACGTTATGTTTTTCTTTTTATCTCCATCATGAGATTGACCTAATTCCTAAGAGCCAAGTACCCCGTTTCACCTCTTCTTTTTTTTCTTTTTTTAAATTAGGGAATGGTAACAAGTGCCCCTTTTCTCATAGTGTATTCAAAAATTATCCGGACTCTAGAACTCATGCAAAATCCTTTGGGGTCTTAACTAGGAAGTAAGCTACGTGTTACTACTTTTTTAAAATGAACATCCTAAGTAAAAATATCGATACTTTTTTTTTAAGAATCTTCTTAGTCCATTAACCTACTTTAGGATGAAATACAGTATAATTGTTTCTTACCCTGATAGTTTGAACAATAAGATGCCATTGCTTCTTGTTGGTGACTTGCATGTCTTGTATCATCAGATGACTAAATACTGATTTTTTGTTGACTTTCAGCTTGGAAACTGGAGGGGAGGGGGGAGTGAAGTATCTAACTCCTCCATATTTTTCAAGAGGATACTATCTACATCTCTGTTTATAATCACCCATTACTTGAACATTTTATCATGTATGTGGGAGAAGAAATGAGTAACGGTAGATAGCAGAAGGGAAAGGATTGTTGTTTTTAATTAGTGAAATAAGTAGTTTTCATTTTATTAAAAATTTAATGGTAAGAGTTGACAGTTCATATCTTTTTATGACCCCCAGAACAAGAATTAGGAGCATCATTATCAAAAAAAGAAGCTATCCCTCCACGTTTCGACCCTTTTTTGATGGATAAGCCTAATTACTTCTGTCATATACATTCAGGTCGTGCAAAAGGAAAATCACCAGATATGCATCTACTCTAAAACACACTTGTCAACTAAGGTGGTGGGGCAATGTGGTAAAAAATAAACAAACATGACTTTCATCTGTTCATTCTTATTTCTATTGTACATTTCTCATGCCAAAGCCTGGTATCTTGTTATCAAGTACATTTATCCTACATTATTTGCATGTGCATTAACAAGGTTGCACAGTACTCAGAACTAAGTACCATAAATAGGACATATGAATCTCCATGTGCAAGAAAAGAGCAAAGCGATTACCTGTCTAAGACATATGTTAGTCCCACAAATTGCAGCAAGTGTCCATGTGAAACACCAACCATTGCAGTGAAACATTGGTAGAGTCCAAAGGTACACAGCTCCCTCTTTCATACTCCAAACAACAGCATTACTCATAGCCATAAGATAAGCACCACGATGATGAAGCACCACTCCTTTAGGACTAGCTGTCGTTCCAGAAGTATAACCTAGAGCAATACTTTGCCACTCATCTTGCGGTGGCTTCCATGGAAAGTCCAGATCACCAGTTTCCAGGAATTGCTCATATTCAATCGCCCCTTTCTCTAACGCATACTGGACTGGGGCTGGATCACAGTTTTTATCAGCAATAACAATAAGAAGTGGTCGATTTGATTTTCTTTTGCTCTTATTTTCTAAGACTTTTAAAGCTTTCTCAGCCAAGGGAAAGAATTCTTGGTCCACCATGACAACTGCAGCTGAGCAGTGACCCAAAAGAAAAGCAACTGTGCCTGCATTTAAACGAACATTGACAGCATTTAAAACAGCTCCAGCCATTGGAATTCCAAAATGAGCTTCATACATAGCAGGAACATTTGGCGCAATCACTGCAACCTGCCATGACACCAAAAAGGGAAGGAATTAAAAGGCTCCCACTGGATACCAGAAAATGCATTTTGTCACGAGGATAAAACTGTACATCCATAAAGAACTATATAAAGTCCCTGCCTGTCCATTCAATTGATATGGAGAAACATGCGATAGGTGATGCAACATTTAAAATAATAATACTCCCTGCCTTTAAATTAATGTCAACCTGCTTGACTAGGCCGGAGTTTAAGAAAGAAAAAACTATAAGACTTTTGAAACTTATGTCTTAAGCATGTCATCACATTGAGTGGCTCTAAAAGTTTGTTATTAAGAGTAAAATGGGACATTCAAGTTAAATTGTTTACATGTACTAAGGGGCAATTCTTTAGAAACAGACTAAAAAGAAGATAGGGTACATAAACTGGAATGGAGGGAGTAGTTTCTTTAACCCTGAGGAGAGGCTATTCAAAACCTGATCATTTGTATCCAAAATATTACATTTTCAATCACATGTACTCTTCTTCGAAGACAATAGGTTCGCTTATTTAGACATTTAGTGAATAATCTGGATGAATTTTAGGAAGTTACGGGCTCCCTTCACTTGTAACCGGGACGATGCCTGAAACTTTATTAAATTACATCACTTCATTAGTGCTGATTTTTGAATAATTTAGTTTACTCACTTTAGCAACTCTACTCTTATTCACCCTTTCTAAGTTCCCAAAAATTCCTAAAAATGGGGGTTAAGAAGTTTTAAGTAAGAACACATAGATATTAACATAATATTAATTTTGACTCCTTATAACCCCAGAACAAGAAAACAAAAATGGGGAAGGGTCAACTCCATCCAGAGAATGAACCTACATAAAGGCAAGGCACAAAACCATGTGATGAACCTATCAGATATATGAGCTTTATCAACAAATCGAAGATCTTCCTGTAATTTCCAAACTAAAGACCAATCTGACTCCACCACTCATTTGCTCCACATTGTTTGCATTACTGTATGCAAAATCTCCAATAGGCCAAATAAGTATTCCTCTTCTTTCCCTTGTATACCCACAAAATTCAGCTAACGCGTATGGTCGGTTTGTGTTAATTTACTGATCCATAAAGAGTATATGAGGGAGTATGGAATGAAGATGTAAGACAGCTTGTCCCAAACCATTCAAGTTGAAGTGCCAAATTCTCACTTATCAACGGATGGAACTCCACCACACCAACTCATGTCCAAGGCAATTTCTCCTAGATATTGGATACTATGCATTTGCATTAGTCTATTTTACATGGACTAGTGTCCAAGAATCACCCTTATCCATACCGCATTGAGTCTTGAGAAACACTATCAAGTATGCTATGCAGATCAGAATGGTGAGGACTGAGTATCAATGCCAGCAAACCCCCGAAGGAATCTCTATGCAATCAGTACAGAAATCTCTATAACAGTGGCAGGGTGCAAAGATCCTCATAGGAATGTAGTCTCTAGTAGATGTTGGAACAGATTAACTACGGGTATCTCATCCGTTATACTAATTTGACCAAGAATAGAAAATAGATTTGTAGGGGATCATATTGGATTAGATCAGTGTAGAGTAAAGGTTATTTGGTTTAGTCGAATAAAAACTTTATTGACTTATAGTGTCTGCGATCATTCAATAAACCGAACATAAGATTTAGCCGAACATACACCAAGTATGGAGCAAAAGTATATTTACTCTCCATCTCTCACACAATAAAACTTTCTCACTTAACCAAATCAATACTTAAATATTCTTATCCAAAGCAAACGCTAAGAGTCTTTTTGTATACATTTTTATTCTTTTGCTAACAGTAACCATTTGGGGCATGTAAAGTCCCGTAGCCATTATACATCATTTCCATCATGACTGATCGCATAGGTATCCACAGAAACTAAATACTGCCAGCTAGAAGTCGAAAACAAAAGTCACGTGAGGAAAAGCTAAGAAAAGAAAAGCACTATTATAGGGTAAATACTAGCTAAAAATCTATTCTTGCAAGAAATTATTGCCAAACAAGACAACGTCAAAACAAATTACTTATCAAACTAGAGTAATCTCATACATTTCACAAAAATCATCATATTGCCTTTACTTCCATGACAGCAATTAAGCCTAATTTTTTTTTAAGAAAAAAAAAAGTCCGCTGCTGCAACACACAAGACATGAAACAAACTAACAACATAAAGAAGCAAAGGAGAAAATGGAAATTACTCTGTCTCTAATAAGAAAGAGGAAAAAAACAGAAGCACGATTCTTAAAAAATAAAGCTAGTGTTGCCCATAAAAATCCTTTATACATAGTCCATTGTTCCCACTAGTCCTCGGGGATTTCTTGATTATAAAAAAGAAATCCTTTATACTTGGTTAAATCAATTCTAAACTGATGAACTTACCACAACTCTCTTCCTATACTGTGAAGGAAAAGAGAGAAAAGAATACTGGAGGAGTAAAATGAAGTAAGAAGCGGAGATACCGTGCTTCCAAAAGTGACGGAGCGTTTGGTAAGAGCAGAAGCCAGTTGACGGCAACGGCGATAAGTCTGAAGCCACGTGTATTCAACGGAGCCGTGAACTAACGATTTTCGGTTGGGATACACCATCGCCGCCCTCTCCAAGAACCATAACGGCGTCAAAGCGGTGTAGTTCGCCTCGTTCTTTGGAAGATCGTCGATATCTCTCTCTACCACCATTTTTCTCTCTCTCTTTGGACTTGAGAAGAGGAGTTTTGTGAAAATGGAGAGCAGAAATGATGTGTATATATATAGTATGTTGGAGTTCAGAAAAATATGTGACTCGTGTCTGTTGCGTTGAGGTTTTTTTTTAATTGCTAGTGGAGTGTGAGTAGTATTCTTTTCTCGTCCTTTTATATTGGATATGTTGGCTATGGTGATGACTTTTTTCTTTTTTTTCCGATTTTATTATGGCGATGATTTTGATGAGCAGAAAAGACAAAAGACAACCTTGGCTAGAATTTGTATAAGAATTTGTTCTTTGCTTCTTTCAAAGTTGGAAATCGTCTAAAATATATGTCATTTTTCACATGATATTGTATATCCAAACCTAAAATATATTCAACATGAAAGAGTTAGTTGTCATATGAGCTAGCCTTAATATAGTCAAATGAATGAGAACTATGATCTACTGAATTGTATAAGGGCATTGTTTACACTCAAATTCGGATAACAATTAAATTTATATTGTGGTTTTAAGTATATGTGATTTAACCCAATACCAATTGACAAACAAAGAATTAAACAGATGAATTAGACAATAAAATAAATCAAACCAGTGTATAAGCAAGGCATCGACCTCTTGAGACAGTCTCGAGGTGGAATAATAAGAACAGTAAATGATAAAGCAATTCTCACAAACGGTAAGTGAAATAACAAGAGAGCAATGAGTGTATGTATTTTTATCACTGAATAATGATGATTACAAATGAGTGAGATTCGTCTTTATATAATAGAGGAGTCCTAAATAAGGTACATCTCTAATTACGGAAGTAAATCCCATGATTGGTATCAATAATCGTTCCTGATTTGATCTGTTCCAGGATTTCAGCCGTGATCTTCGACCGGTTACGGATATCTCGCAATTTCGTTATTTTGCTCCACTCGAAGTCGGTCACACGTGGTCACGATTGTTGTAGGCCTCGATCTCAATGGACACTTCGACCTCTAGGCTTGATGCCTCATCTTCGAGCTTGGGTCCGACTCATTACAAAGCTACCCCCGATGCAACTCCCTTGCCTCGATTAAATAGTAAAAATCGAGTAGGCCCAATTTTGACCGTATAAAGATAGTTCCCTCATTTTTTGGAGTATAACAAAAAGAAAGGAACTGAGACTTCGTTTTCATACCTCGATCAATTATGACATCACCCTCGTGACGTAAGTGACAGAGGCGACTGAAGCGTCGCGTCTGCACAGTTCTCTAGATCATTAATTAGTGCCAGTTTATGGTCGGCCATTAGCGTTTTCAAACCATCACAACAGATATTATAAATTGACCATCTTCATAATCTTCCTAAACTTTACTTTCAAAACTTCCCCTAACCTTCAAAAACTCTTTTACTCATTTCAAGCCTTCAAATCCCTTTTGCCAATTTTTTTCTTAAAACAACAAGTTTCGTCTTCCTCCATCTTTGACCCCATATAACAATGGAGAAAACATCAAAAACCGTTCCTCAAAATGAAAAAGCCTCCTCATCGCGGTTGGCCGGCGACAGAACGCTGGTGGAGCCACGAATCAAAAAGTGCATTCCCGGGCCATGCGAGCTCACTTTCGATTTTATAGTTGAAAAACCCTCTTCGATTCCTGGCCGATGTGAGCCCATGTCGAGATATATATGCTCGATAACTAAAGGCAATCTCGAATAGGTGAAAAAAGATTGCCATTGGAAAAAAAAGAGGTGGTAATTCCTACACCCGAGGAGGATATTACCACTCATGTGAAAGGGTTCTTAAGTGTCTATACTTACCCTTTCACGCTGGGTCCCGCCGATCTCAATATAATTGACTTCTGCCTCTAATACCACATAACCCTAAGCCAAATCCACCCCTCCTATTGGCGCATCGTCTTCCTCCGATTATTCGCAAGCAAGATCGAGAGGATGTCTTTCACCCTCGATCATCTCATTAAGTTATACACCCCGTCTCTATCGAGGCGGATTAATAAGGCTTCAGCACCGGGCCACAAAGGTGTTGTTCTCGAGCATATACGAGGACATAGATCGAGGATGGATGGGATGGTTTGTCCGAGTTAGGACTTCTGACTTAATCTCGACCGAGAAGATGCCATTTCCAGAAGAATGGAACATGAAGCGTAAGTACAAACCCACCAATAGCTTCTGTTGATTGTTTTGCTTCCTTTACCTTTTCTCATCTACATTCTTCCTTATGGTGCAGCGGTCTCTTGGTTTCCCGGTGCGATCTCGAACCTTGCAAACTGGGTTCAGAAAATGGCCTTGACATCTTCGTACGTTGAGCGCTCATGGCGCGATTTGGCCGAGGGATGATGGGAGGCCAAAAATCACGATAAGTTTCTCTATCTGTGTTTGACGCCTTCGTGTGAAATGTTTTATTTTTACTTGATTTCCTCTCATAGAGCTCTGGGAGACAAAGGCGTCGTGAGGCCGCCTCCACCGGGGGAAAAGGAGGTCCGAAACCGGCCAAGGATAAGAAGAGGAGAAGGGCCTCGCTTTCTGATACTCCAAAGACTAAGAAGAGCAAGGCTCATAAGCCAAAGAATGACACCGTCGCTCTGTCTGCTGACATAGCCCAAAAATTATGAGATGAAAAATAGTAGGGAGAAGATGCCAATTGTGTGTTGGTGTCTCGAAAGAGGAGGGAGACGCCCTCAAACTCCTCTATGTGCAAAAATAAGAATAGTTCAGGGACCTTTGAGCCGAATTGGCAAGATCTCATAAAGAGTAAGTCGATCTCATCGAGCAGGTAACATAAATTTTTGGGGAGCTTAAAATATTAATTTGATATTGGCGACTAACACTTAGATCCTGCACGTTCAACAAAAGGCCAAAAAGGTTGAGCAGCTTCGCGAGCAGGCTAAGGTAAAAGAGATAGAGACTTTAGACTGGAAGCAGCACATGGACCGTCTCGCCTCGGAGAAAGATACGGCTCGAGCCCATCTATCTTCGATTGAGTGTCAACTCCAAAGTGTGGAGGAGTAGAGCTTGTCCTGAGCCAAGAAAATTGAAGAGCTCGAGACTCGGTTGGCCGCTGAACTTGCAAAGGCCACATCCGAGGCGGAGGCGGTCGTAGTCGCCTACCGAGACGAGCTGAAGCCGCTAACACTCGGGCAAATGAAATTTCTGATGTTGCTCAGGTTAGATTATCCTGCGTTGCCGAACATGCTAAGAGCCAGTCTCGGAGAGAGACTCTTGAAGAGGTACATGATCGTGGCTTTGACCTTTCAGCCGATATCGAGAATGCGAAGGTGCTAGAGGACGAGGCCAAATCTTTACTTTCTGATGATGATGACTTCGCGAGTGGATCCGAGAGTGGAGGAGACAAAGATGAGGCTCCTGAAGATGAAGCTCCCGAGGTGGATTAGGCACTTAGAATTTTTTCTCCCCTCTTATTTTTGGATTTTTGTGTAAGACCTTGTGTGGTCTTTGTAAATACTTTTGCATATATGAAAGATCCTTTTTCTTTCCGGTTTGTCTCTGACTTCTGTTTCGTGAAAATTTTGCTTTGCTTTCACCTTATACAAATTTTGATATACGTTAGGCCTTGCGAGAAATTTGACTCACTTCGTTGCCTTGTGAAAATTTTGTTGAAATCGGATTTCTATAGCCTCTACAATCGAGTGAGTACTTGCTCGAACTTAGAGCATTAAAACCCTTAGGTTTTTTGGTTAAGCAAGGGAGGTTCCCCGAGTGTAACAATATGTTCGAGATTTTGATTTCGGGTGGCTTGATCGAAGTCGCAACAGTACTGTTTTTAAAGTTAAGTTCGAGTAAGGTTCGAACTTATAGCAACATACCCCTTAATATTTGTATCGAGTAATGATGAATCCTCGAGCCGTAGTCGAGTGAGTTTTTATTCGAGCTTGAAATAGTGGAACCCTTAGGTTCGAATTGAGTGAGAACATGATCTCGAACTCTAAGTGTATTTGTCCCGACCCAACTCTCCCTCCGACTGGGTCTCGTGACGGCACCTAGTCTAGACGACTAGGTAAGCCTATACCTTAAGCGAAATTTATATGAAATAGGTAAAATAACAGTAAGTGAAATAANGTACAACTGGATAGAAAAGACCGTATAGTTTCATCTACAAGTACTACAACTGCAAGATAGGAAAGGGACTCGGAGATCTGCGGACGCTGCAGATTATACCTCGAGTCTCCCGATAGTGCTGCTGGAAGCTAGCTGAGATACCGCGTGCTAGGACCTGTATCTGCACATGGGGAAAACATGCACAGAAGGGCGTGAGTACTCCACATTCGGTACCCAGTAAGTGCCAAGCCTAACCCCAGTCAAGTAGTGACGAGGTCAGGTAGAGGCCCTACTGAGGTTTGCAAAATAACAGATATAGAGAACAAGTAAGTAAAAGAGGTGATAATCGATAGGAATTATAAGTAAAGGCTAGCAAGAAATGGTATAATCAAATGCTCGGATCAACGCAATATATATATATATATAAAGCTCTGTAAGGAAGTAAAGGTACAATCCAATGCAAAATAAGGGAAAGGCTCAAGTCTATGCCCGCAATCCCTGTATGCAATGCAGAATGAGGGAAA
>ML290493.1:17191-58217 GCA_005239495.1 Nicotiana undulata | reverse complement strand
TAAATTTTCTGTTGTAAAACAATTGGAGTGATTTGGAATGTTCAGTAAAGTTTTGAGAGTTGCCAGTGTGGGATGTTTCTTTTTATAAGGTTTGACATTAATGAATTCGAGAAAAGTTTCAGTAGAGGTTGGAAGGTTAATTGGTTATATTACTGTATGTTGTTGTTATAAATTTCAAAGTGTTGTGTACGCTGGCTTGTCTAGCGGGTTCAACGTTAGACGCAGTCACGGTCTGAAAGGTGGGATTTCGGGTCGTGACAATTGTATGGTATCAGGTTGGTTGGATCGGGTCCGGAGTGGTTTTGGAGTGAAATGAGACACTTAGTCTCTTATTAGGAATCTTAAGTGTGAAAAGTCAACCGGATGTTGACTTGTGTGTGAACGATCTCGGATTTAAATTTTTATGATTCGGATAACTCCGTTAGGTGAATTTGGGCTTAGGAGCGCGTCCGGAATGCAATTGGGAGGTTAGTGGTAGAATTATGCTTGAATTGACGAAAGTTGGAAATTTGGCGATTTTGGTCGGCAGTGGAAAATTAGATATCCGGGTCGGAATGAAATACCGGAAGTAGGAGTAGGTTCGTAGTGTCATTTGTGACGTGTGTGCAAAATTTGAGGTCATTCGGATGAGGTTGGGTAGGTTCGGCGTTGTTTGCGAAATTTGAAAGTTTAGAAGTTCTTATGCTTGAATAAGAGGTTGATATGGTGTTTTGGTGTTATTTTGAGTGTTCCAAGGATTCGACTAAGTTCGTGTATTGATATATGGTTGTTGGTATTATTGGTTGAGGTCCCGAAGGCCTCGGGTGTGTGTCAGGTGATTAACGAATTGGATTTTAGAGTTGGATGATGTTGTTTTCTGGTGTTTTGAATTGTTGGTGTTTTTTTCCGCACCTGCGAATAGGGAGCCGCAGGTGGGAGGTCACAGGTGCGGAGAGAGGGCCGCGGATGCGGAAAATGGCTGGCTGGATCTAGAGCGCAGCTGCGCAGGTTATGGTCGCACCTGCGAGCCTGCAGGTGCGAAACCTGGGCGCAGGTGCGGAAGCTGGGCGTTCAAGTGAAATCTGCAGGTGCGAAAGTTTAGGCCGCAGGTGCGAGAAGCCTGGGCAGAATGTATAAATACCACACTTCACGAATTTTGGTCCATTCTTCACCATTTTTAGTCGGGTTTGAAGCTTTGGGCAGTGATTTGAAGGGGGATTCGAGGGATATCAGTGAGGTAAGTTGCTTAAGCCCTAATACTCGTGTTTATGATGATTTTTTCATTGTTTAATCATGTAATTAGTGGGAATTTGGGGGGAAGTTGAAGGGTTAGGGCTTGAGATTTTGGAGAGTTTGAGGTGAGGATTGAAGGACCGAACGGTGTCGAATTTTGAATAATTTGGTATGGTTAGACTCGTGAGTAAATGAGCTTTCTAGTCTTGTAATTTTTGTCGGGTTTCGAGACGTGGGTCCGGGGGCCGGGTTTTAGCAAATTTTGGGTCTTGGCCTAATTTTGTAGTTTTTCTTATGGAATTCGTTTCTTTAGCATACGTTGAAGGTATTGTACTGGTTGTGAATAGATTCGGATCTTTTGGAGACCGAGTCGAGGGGCGAGAGCATGCCGGAGTAGGGTTCTACATTGTTAAGGTAAATAACAATTTTAAATCTAGTTTTGAGGGTATAAAACCCAGAGATATGATATCATGTGACTGTTTGGAGGTGACACCCATGCTAGGTGATGGGCGTGTGGGTGTACGGAGAGAGGGATTGAGACTTGGTCCGTCCCGTGAGGCTGTGAAGCCTAATAGCCTTTATTTGTGTTTATGCGATTTCCATGTCTGCTAGAACTTGACTGCTTTCATGTTAGAGATCATGCTTAGGCTTTAACCCTTCTCTCAGTAGTTATACTTAGTCATGGTGATTCTTGTACATGTTTACCTCAGTATCTATTATCTTCTTGCTGATACACTGTAATACTTTGATTTGGACTGCTTCCTTTATTTATTGAAAACTATGAGGCTAAAGAGGTACATGACTGGGTGAGGCCGAGGGCATGTTGTGAGATACTGTAATATAGCACGTGAGTTGTCCGTGCAGATACAGATTGATACCATAGCACGTGAGTTATCCGTGTGGATCCAGATATGATATGATAGCACGTGAGTTGTCCGTGAAACACGTGAATGGTCTGTGCAGATTAGCGTTTGGCCTGTAGGATCCCCTCCGGAGTCTGAACACCCCCAGTGAGCGCATGTACCTATTGAGCGTGTGCATTGAGGGATGAGGGATTGAGTGACAGTGTTTGTGAGGTTTCATCTATTCTGTTGTTGTTGCATTTATCTGGTATTTGCCTTGTAGTAGTTGATAATTTATGAAACCGATCTTTTACTCATGTTCATCCTTAACAGTGAAAATTATTAATTGAATTATTCTGCTTAGATCGTCACTACTACTAATTTCCTTAGTTATTACTGTTACTTGCAGAGTCGGTTGTACTCATACTACACACTGCACTTCATGTGCAGATCCAGGTGTGTTTGAGTGTGGCGATTGTTGAGTACATGCCAGCTTATCTACGGAGACTGCAAGGTAGCTGCCAGCGTCCGCAGGACCTTGTTACTCCTTCTATTTCCTTTTCTGGTTGTATTGACTGTTATACAGTTGATGTAATAGTTTATAGATTTAGACGCTCATGACTTAGTGACACCCCGATGTTTGGGGCTCGTTTTCTGCATTTTAATTTCAAATTTAAAGTTTAACTCAATTTTCATGGGAATTTCTAATATTAAGAATCTTTATTTAACTCCTATAATTAAATTGGTAGTGTTTTTGGGAAAATAGGCTTGTCTAGTATCACGATAGGCGCCATCACGACAGGGTTAGATTTGGGTCGTGACAAGTTGGTATTAGAACCTAGGTTACATAGGTCTCACGAGTCATGACTAGATTAGTAGAGTCTTGCGAATCGGTACGGAGACGTCTGTACTTATCTTCGAGAGGCTTCAGAACCCTTAGGAAAATTTCACATTCTTGGATTCTTGTCGTGCGTTCTGTTTATTCTGATAACTAAATATCTGTTATTTCATTCTCTCACAGATGGTGAGGACTCGTGCTACTGGTAGGGGGGACAGCCACCAGTACCATCAGCTAGGGCTGCGAGCAACCGAGGTCGCGGAAGAGGCCGTGGTAGGGGCAGAGACACCGCCCGTGCAGCAGCTGGGGCAGCACCTGTAGATCCCTTAGTTGTCCCAGATTAGGACCAGGTTCCCGTGGTAGATGTTCCAGCGGGACCAGCTCAGGCACCACCTGTGCCTATTGTGATTCCTGGCCTTCAGGAGGCCCTCGCCCAGATTTTATCAGTATGTACTGTCCTGGCTCATGAGGTCTCAGTTACTACGACGCAGCCACTTCTCAGGTCGGGGGAGGCACCTAGACTCCCGCCGCCCGCACACCGGAGCAGGTTGTTCAGGGACTATAGACATCGGGGGAACAACCAGCCCAGCCGGTTGCAGCTGCTCAGGAGCATGTAGTTCCTACGATGCCGGAGGATGATCAGCGCAGGTTGGAGAGGTTGGGAGACTCCAGCCTCTACCTTTCAGTGACACAATGAGAGAGGATGCCCAGGATTTCTTGGACAGGTGTCAGAGGATACTCCTCACAGCTGGTATTCTGGAGACTTGTGGGGGTATCATTCACTACATTTCAGTTTTCTGGGGCTTCACTCCGATGGTGGGAGACTTACGAGAGGTGTAAGCATGTTGGTGCAACACCCCTTACTTGGCATCAGTTCTCTGTGGTCTTTTTGGAGAATTTTGTGCCCTAGTCCCGCAGAGAGGAGCTGCGCATGCAGTTTGAGCAGCTTTGCCAAGGTAATATGTATGTGACATAGTATGAGATGCGATTCTCAGAGTTGGCCCGACATGCTATCTGGTTGGTTCCCACAGACAGGGAGAGGATCATGAGGTTTATAGATGGTCTCACTTTTCAGCTACAGTTGCTTATGACCCGAGAAAGGGTATCTGGTGCTACCTTTGATGAGGTTCTCGAACATTGCTCGACATATTGAGATGGTTCGTGATTAGGAGAGGGTTGAGAGGGAGGCCAATAGGCCTCCTGGTCAGGGCGGATTCAGTGGTGCTCCTTAGGGGGGTCAATTTTAGCACGGCAGAGGCCGTCCATTCAGGCATGCTCAGTTAGCTCGCCCATTTCACCGTGGTGCATCATCTGGCCATGGTTCTCACAGTCATCAACATGGCCAGTCATTGTAAGCACGTAATGTTTGACCCCGCGCAACTTTTAAAAGTAGTATTTACTTATTTGCATTTTAATAAGATTTCAGTCAACTTTTATGTTTAATTTCAAAAACATAAGTTTAAAATATAAAAAAAATAATATAATTTTATAATATTTCCTCTCTTATTAATTAGTATATGTTGGTAGTATTTTTATTTTATTTTTATTTTTGTTCAATGAGAAAGAATTGAATTTGGGTCAATTGGGAGCTCATTTTCGGATTTTAGTGGCCCATCAAGCCAAAGGCCTATTCTTCCCAACCCATTAGCCCACTCTCCACTTAAATGCAAGATTTAATCTTAGCCATCGATTCCCTTTCCAATCTAATGGCCCATGTCAATTCTTACACCCATATTTAAACCCAATTATAACCAAACCCTAACCTACCTTTTAATCTCCAAAATAATTCCTACAATTAAAAAGCGGTAGACCACCCCCAAGAAAAAGGAGAACCAGCCTCCACCCTCAACCAAGAACAGTCGCTGTTCCCCCCTCCCCCCTTTTTCTTTTTTTGATTAGATCAATCTTCCTTTTCAACTTTAAAAAAAGCACTCCACCGTGGAAATCATGAAAACATTGTCACATGAATAATCCTTTATATGCCGTCTCCATTAATTTTTGTGGTGTTCCAATAACCGTGCACTCTAAATAGCTAGATACCGGACATAGTCGTATATAGACAAGGCAGAAACAGTCTTTCCAATGCAAGCATCATGACGCCTAAGAAGATCAACCATGTCTAATACCTAATCATATGGAGATTAGATTGAGATTTTTGACATAAGAAAAAATGCATAAGCCCATTATAAATCTGGACAAAGGAAGCATCCTTCCCCTGAATTTGATTTGTAAAATCGTCACTGTCCGGAGTGGTTTTGAGTTTTTCCGGTGTCGATTTGAGGTTCCGGTTCGGGATTTCGGCATTTTAGTCCAAGGATTTTTGCTTTACTATTCCGATTGAGTTGAAATTTTTTAGCTTTATTCATCAATATAAAGGTCCACTTTCTTATTTACTACTTTTTATGTTAATTGCATGCTCTATTTTATTTTTGTGAATGTTTTATGGCTATGACATCCATTTTGTGCTTTGTTTCCTAATTGATTTGGTTTGTCTCTATAACGAACCGTCCGTTCGTTTTGCGTTATCGAGCCCCATTCCCCTAAATGAGACTTTCAGTAGCGACTTATTATGATTTATGACTTGCGGGGACGGGTGGTTCGGGATTCGGAAGTGTTTAGAGTGATATAGGAACACTTGGTTCCTTAAGGTTGATCTTTAAGGCCAAGTTTGACTTCGGTCAATATTTTAGCAAACGACCTCGGAATCGAGTTTTGATGATTCCGGTAGCTTCGTATGATGATTTCAGACTTGGGCGTATGTTCAGAATGGGTTTTGGATGACCCGGGGGCGTTTCGGCGCCTAATAGTGAAATAGGAATTTCCTTAAGTTTGAAATTTGGTTTGGAACGTGTTTTTGTGTTATCGAGGTCTGAACAGAATTTCGAGATCGGGAATAGTTCCGTTATGTCATTTATGACTCGCTTGCAAAATTTGGTATCATTCCGAGTAGTATAGGTCGGTTCAACGCATTGATATCGAATTCAAGAACTTGAAGTTCTCAGGTTTGATCTTTAGGGGTTTTGAGGTGTGATTTTGAGCTTTAGAATTGTTTTGAGTTTTCCTATGGCTTGAGCGAGTCCGTACTATGATTTGGGACTTGTTAGTATATTTGGACGGGGGCTCGGGTGCGCCCAAGTGCCTCTCAGGCACCAAACGAGGCCAAAAACCAACTGAAATAGTTGCTGGTGCACCTGATCTGGTGTGACCGCAGGTGCGGTTACCCAGTCGCAGGTGCGGGACCGCTCCTGCGGTCCCAGCCTCGCAGGTGAGACCCCCAAGTGGGCTGCCCATTTCTCGCAGGTGCGGCCCTTTCCCGCAGGTGCGGACTCATGGCTGCAGGTGCGAGCCCAGGACCCTTTCCCCATTTCTGCAGGTGCGAGCAATTACTCGCAGGTGCGAGACCGGAGGTGCGGAACCACTGTAAGCAGTGAGTTCTTTAAAAACACGGGATTTGCTCATTTCCTCCATTTCTTTCCACCATTAAAGACCTTGGGAGCTTGGAAAAAGGGGCTCCACGACCTAACTACTAAAAGGTAAGTGAATTCTACCCTAATGTTAGTTTAATGCATTAATTTCTAGCTAGATTAACCTTCTAATTAGTGAAAAATCAAAGTAAGAGTAATAACCTAGGACTTTTGAGAATTTAGGGAATTACCCGTTAATTAGCCATGGAATCATACAAAAATCATTTATTAACGATCCTTAGGTTACGAGCGAGTGTTTCCGTCGAGAATTTTCGAAATCCGAGCATGCGGGCCCGGGGGTGAATTTTTGGATTTCTTCAAGAATGATGAAATGACTAAGTAAATAGGAGAATTCCATACTTTTGAGTATTAATTGATATCCTTATGTAACATTTGTCTAGTTTCGAGTCCTTGGGAGACGAGTTTGGAGTTTCGGGCGCGTTCTTGAACCGGAGAGTAGGTTCGACACGAGGTGAGTCTCCTTTATAACCTTGTAAGAGGGAATTATCCCCATAGGTGATCTAAATGCCACGTGTTAATGTTGTGGGGGCTACATACGTACCAAGTGACGAGAGTCCGTACGTAGCGGCTATTATTGTTATGTCCGGGTAGTTAGGCCCACATCATGCTTTTGTGTTTTTCCTTGAAATGAACTATATGCTTTGTGAATCTATGTTATATGCGGCTTTGTTTCCCTGAGATCATGGAATTTGAGAATTTTAAAGGAATTGTTCACTGGAAAGTAATTTATGAGAATATTGTGTGTCCATGTGACCTCTTCGCAATTTACATTCTGCGAGCGGAGTGTTATTTCCCCCACTCTCATGGGAGCGGGCCGTATGCCACGGAGATATTGAAAGATGAAATTATGGTTCGGGCCGTTCGACCCTCAGCAGTGCACAAATATGATTATTATGATGGCTCAGGCCGGTTGTCCTTATCCCGTATGCGCATGTTAAATTGTTAAATGTTTCATGATATTGAAGTGACAAGATATTTGGGGGAAAATGAAGTAGTAATTGTGCATTGACTTCCAGTATTTATTCAAATTACAGTTATCTTTAATGTTTACTATATTTTTAATATTCCTTGTATGCCTACTGCTGATATCATATCTTGTTAAATTATTTTGTTGGACCTTAGTGAGTGTCAAGTCGACCTCTCGTCACTACTTCTTCGAGATTAGATGGGATACACACTGGTTACATATTTATTTATGTACTCATGCTACGCTTCTGTACTTAATTGTACAGGTTCTGAGGCTGGTGCATTTGGTTATCAGACCGGAGCTCGATTCTGAGTATAGATTGGACCTGACTTTACGGTGAGCTGCTTCTCCTGACGATCCTCGGCATCACCATGGAGTTTCTTTTGTTTATTTCCCGTCTACTTCTTCAGACAATGGGACTATACATTATATCTTTTGTATATTATGTTAGTATGCCCGTAGGACTTGTGACACAAGTTCCTGGAACACACGTGACAAATATTATGGTTTACGAGTTTGTATATATGTTGGCTCATGCCTCCTTATGACTGCTTTTGGTTAAAACTGGTTAATTATTCTTTTTGATTAATGTTTTTGAGCTTTAAAAACAAAACTAGGCACATGTTGGAATGTTTAATCAAATAAGGGAAATCCTTAGTAAATTGAGTGTTGGCTTGTCTGACCCCGGTGTTGGGCGCCATCACGATATGAGTTAGGATTTTGGGTCGTGACAGTCTCACTATTGTTGAAGTTATGGAAATTGAGTACACGTTTCTCGTTTTAGTCTTACAATAATTTCAAATCAACTTAGGAAAATAGTTAATGAACATCGTAGTTTGCTTCAGGCACGATTAATAAATCATCGTGACCGTGGGCACGGTTCCCGTGGCATTGTCACAGTACATAAATCCAATTGGGTGTGCATTTCATGTGACCCGACCATAACTTCTAATAATTCAAATAAACATGTCGTAAATCGCAGGTGCATTTCATGTGGCGTAATTTGCAACGTGTACCAAAACGACAAGTGTACGGCATCGTGACTTGTTCCAGTAATTCCATAACACTAAAAGCGGTTAAAAGTTTAAAAATGCACAATAGGTTCTAAACATGTAATAAATCAGATAATTAGGCCAATTATTAATAGTTGAGCGACCGTGATAAAACCACGAAACTCGGGAGTGCCTCACAGCTTCTTCTGGGTTAACAGAATTCCTTACCCGGTCTTCTGTGTTCGCAAACATAAATAAGAGTCAAATTTCCTCCATTTGGAATTTAAAATAAACTAGTGACTTGGGACACCATATAATTATCCCAAGTGGAGACTCTGAATAAATAAAATAATTCAATTTTGATTAATGACACTTTAATTGGAAAAACTCCCTATCCCCCTCGGGAAAAAAGAGGTGTGACAACTCTGGTGACTATGATGGGGAAAAGAACCCAGAATCTCTAGTTCAGGATTCAGAATTCAAGCTTAGAATAGCTGTTATGATTGCCTTTTATGGTTGTCTCATTTTTTTACGTGTTTGAGCCTAATGTGCTAAATGCCATTTTTTTACCGCTTTGATATTGTGTGAACTGTATGTAAACTAATACGAAACCCTTCTTCTCTCTGAGTCTTCTAAATCTTCTGGGAAGTGTGCGCTTCGCGTGGCTTCTTTTTTGTTATATTCATATCCTAATTTTAGAACGAGGTTCGGACAAGTTGCAAGCCGGTGAAGCTTCTGTATTCCCGGTACGCTGCCACCCCTCGACTCGAGTTGTTCGCTCGGGTAACCTAGGTCTAGAACAACACACCCCAGGAATTAAACCTAGAATAACACAGTTTCAATCCGGATCCCTAGTAGGAACGTTTGTTTGTATCACGTGCATTTGACTTTGAGGAATCAACACAAGGGTTGGGTCAGTCTACGACAGGTGTCCCCAAATTAGAAGACTATCATGATTCATCTTATGTGCTACTTGCGTATCTGTTTGTTTTGGCTTGCATGGTGACAGGCTTCTAGAATAGGAAATAAAAAAGAAAAGAAAAAAGGAAAATGAAAATGAAAAAAAGAAAGAGAAAAAAATCAAGAGTGATAGGTAGGAGTTTGAAATATTTCGAGACTCTGCCGAAAAAAGAGAAAGAAAATAAGCCAATATTTTCAAAAATCATGTTTCCCCTGTTCCGTCAAAACGACAGAACTACATGTGTCTAATTCTCACCGGATGTGAGATACGTAAGCAAATCTCATCTGTTCTGATCTTAAAATATTTTGTTTTACTTCATTCTTTAGAAAAGTCTTTCTTTTAGACCCCAATTTTCATAAATCCAAAAATATTTTTTCCTTTACTTCCTTCTTTAGAAAAATCTTTCTTTGAGACCCCATTTTTTCAAAAACAAATTCCAAAAATATTATTTTTAATTTCTTCTAAAAATCCAAAAATATTTTCATTCTTTTGAGAAGTTTTTCTTTCGAAAAGTGAGAAGAAAATTCAGGATTAAAAAAAAAATATTTTTCTTTTCAAAAGTCTTTCTTTCATAATTTTTACATAAAGGTCCAAAAATCCAAAAAAAGAGTCGAAATTCAAAAAATATATATTTTTCTTTCTTTAGAAGTTTTTATTTTTACAATTCTTTAAAAAAAGAAATCCAAAAATATTTTTCTTTCTTCTTTATAAGTCTACCTTTCGGAAATTTAAAAAAAAATTAAAAAGAATTTTTTTTATAGTTTTTACTACTTATTTTGATCTTCCTGAACTACGCAAGATCTGATTCATATCTCCACATGATACGTAGGCAACCCATATAGGGTTCGATCGAATCATCTTTTTGAAATAAAAAAAGGGAAAAAAGAAAAAAAGAGATGAAGTTATCGGATGTGAGAAATGAGAGGAAAGAAAAGAGCGATAATCAGAAAGAAAAGAGAGGAAAGAAAATGTGCAAATCAAGGAGTGCAAAAGAGGAAATGAAGAAGACAAGGGCAAGAAAAGTATAATTGGGCTGATGCCAAGTTGACTTTCGTACCCTCGAAATCATTTTAGAACCGATAATTATAATTGGGTGCATTGCACATAATGTGAGATTATCGTATGTTAAATGCCCTAACGCTAATGTGATGACTCCATTTTGTTCCTCTTTGTTATCTTCATTAAGCAGAAGAGTGGTTGGTTTGTGGTTCTTAAGGTAACTCATCCCTACAACAGAAAGTTGAAGGGAAATTGCGGACGACGACGGAATTAAGTTGGTTGATACTGGTGCCCAAAAGCAATTGGTTGAACAAGACATCAGGTTGGTTGAAAAGGTAAGGATGTTGAGACAACACATGGCGGACATGTATCAGGCTTGGATGATTGGGAAGGCACTACCCAACCACCACCTAGCTTCCTAGATGCTACCCTTATCCAAGCTCCGGTCATAGTGTAAAATGATCCACCATATTCTCCAAATTTTCCCGCTTATCATAGCTTTCCTAACCTCCCTAGTAGCTCTATCGTCCATCCTCCAACTACCTTTCCCAAACATAGCCCTCCCTTCATATTCAGTATCCCCACTATCACAACTTCTCAACAACCTTTCTTTCATAGATCCAACAGTGAACACCAGTTCAAACCTCTTGATACCCAGTACTACTCCTCAAAGATGGCCTACTAGGTCCCCGACTCATATAATCGTAACTCTCAGAAAGAGCCTAATGTTTAAAATGAAAAGTTCACAAGGACAGTGGAGCAAGATGAGATATCCAAGAAGGTGAAAATATTAGAGCAGTCTTTAAGAAATATGCAAGGGATAAGGAGCCAGGTGAGTGTGTCTTACAAAGACTTGTGCTTATTTCCTGACGTCCAATTCCCTGCTGGGTTTAAGATGCCAATGTTTGATTTGTACGACGGACATGGCGATCCCATGGCCCATTTGAGAGGTTATTGTAGTAAGATGAGAGGCGCTGGCGGGAAAGACGAGCTATTGATGGCCTATCTCAGTCAGAGTTTCAGCAGGGCAACCCTGGAATGGTACACCCGTCAAGATACTAGAAAGTGGTATACATTGGACCATATAGCTCAGGCCTTTGCCCGACACTTTCAGCACAATATAGAAATTGTCCCGTATCGCATGTCCCTCACCAAGATGGCAAAGAGGCCTAATAAAAACTTTAGGGAATACGGGCTCAGATGGAGAGAGCAAGTTGCCCGAGTCAATCCCCCGATGGAAGAAGACGAGTTGGTCGAGTGCTTTCTTCAAGATCAAAAGCCTACTTACTTTGGCCATTTGATATCGGTTGTGGGTAATCCTTTTAATGATGTTGTAAAAATGGGAGAAATTGTAGAAGATAGGCTGAAGTAGATCAAGATCATGAGCTATTATGCTTTAAAGGCCACAACACAGGCAATTCAGAATGACACATGAAGCTTGATGGGTCAGAAGGAACATGATGATGTTGCCATAGTTGTCTCAGGATTACGACATGGACCAACGGGTCCGCCTCATCAGTATAATCAGCCTCAACCCCAACCCCACCCCAAACCTATCCCCGAGTTCCATATAATCCACCTCAGTATTATCCTCCGAATAACGTCCGGTCATCTGTCCAACCACTGGGTCACTCCTTATGGCGAGCGCCAGCACCACATAATACAATATTTCCTTCACAACACTTTTGAGCATCCAACAACCCTAGAAAACAGGGGCATGTAGGGGAACAAAGGCAAAGAAATAGTTTCACGCCAATCGTAGAATCCTACACAAGCTTGTTTGAAAAGTTAAAACATTCTGGCCTGATTGAGCCTCTCCTCGGCTATACTCTGGACCTATATGCAAAAGGTTTTGATCCCACTGTACGGTGCATGTACCACTCTAATTTCCAAGGGCATAGCATTGAGAATTGTCATGCTTTGAAAAGGGAAACAAAAAGAATGATTCAATAAGTGATAATTGTGATCCAGGACAGTGACACCCAGAATATCGAGAAAAATCCTTTACCTGCACATGTTGATGAACACTCTGTGGGGATGATGCATGGTGACAAGGAGTGTGAGATCCTCTCGATAACTTGCTGACTAAAGTTAATGATTTTTAAATTGGAGAAGGCCCTGGTGATTCTGATGAGCAAATTGGTGGCTAAATGTCAAGCTTAGCAATTGAAAGGCCATTCTCTCATCACTAGGAAGGAATCTTGGTAACTTGTTTTGATGTTTTTTTTCCTATTATCTGGGTTATTTCAGGGTTGTGATCCAGGTTTTTATTTGTTTTATTGTGTCAAACCCTTCTATCCCTCTATTGTGCTTGTGTGAGTCTTGTCTGTCTGTTATGTTGTTCTTTCAGTATCTGGGTTAATTTAGGGTTGTAATTCGGATTTTAGGTCGTTTGTCTTATTGTTAAACCCTTCCATCCTTTACTCAGTTAAATACAATTTGTCCTTTTATGTCATTCTGTGCTTAGTTCTTATCACACTAGTTTTAGTGACATGACATGCATGCGAAAGTTTTAGCCAAATCTTGAAAGCCAATTTAATAAGGGAATAATGAAACACAATTTTGAATATTATAATCAGATGCATTTGAGGAAACAAGTAAAGATTCATGCATTCTAAGATAACCTGAAGCTTGAATTGAGTGATAATGAGGCAATTAGTCAGGAAAATCAAGAGGTTGATAAGAGCGTACAACAAGGAAATGTATCTCAAGCAGTTTGAGGTAGATTGGTCAGTGTTGAAATGCATCCCTTCGCATCAAGATAAGGTTGAGGCAAGTCCGCTTCGAACTAGCGAGGGTCATTCATTGGGACAAAGGTATTGGCCATTGACACATTGTGTTTGTGTTGATGCCATCAAGAGACATTGTGCATGGTTCTTCTGCTTATTTTCAATAGCATGATTTGTACTTGAATTTCTCGAAGCTTGATATGACGAAGGCATTTTATTCTTCTACCCCAAAAACTTTCATCTTTTGCTACCCCTTTTTGAGCGTTAATTTGTTTGCTTTCATATCCCTCTTTTGGAATCTGAAATAGAGTTAGAAAATTTGAATAAAAAAGAGAAGAGAAAAAGAGAAAATAGAAAGAAAAAAAAGAAAAATGGGAAAACAAAACAAATTTTCATTTGAACTACGTTCGACCTGATTCGTTTTGAGGATACGTAGGCAACCTTGCTATGAGGTTCGGTCCCCACTAAATAAAAATCCAAAATTCTCCAGACTCAAAGGAACTGAGGGCAGAAGTTTTAGTTTTTGCAAAGGATCTGATTCCAAAGGTTGTAATTTTAAAACCCCTTTCATTTTAGTTGTTTTGAGCCTTTATAACACCCTTTCTTTTGAACCCTATCGAAAAGACTACATTACGGTCCAAAGAAAGACCTTCAGACCAATCTTTGAGGATGACAAGTCTAGTGTGTGATAAAGGCATGATCTTCCTGCATCACGGGTAATACCTTGTTCTGAGCACAAAGAGAGAAAATGATAAAATGAGAGAGTCTTCTCGGTGAAAACCCTTATGGGCACCGTAAGGCGACGGTGAGTTAAGAGAAAAGAGCAAAATGAGAGAGTCTTGATGGTAAAAATCCTTTAAGGCACTATAATTCAACTGAGGATTGCTGATTAAATAGGACAATTGGAGCGCTGAAGCCCAGTTTCACAGCTTAGAGCCATAACAAGAGTTTAACATTAGTCTCACTTGACAAAAAATGCCGCTTAATCCAAAATGCATGTCATGATCAGTGGAGCTAGCTTGCAAATAAGATTAGTTTCTACTTTGTTCATTTTCTTGGGTAACAAAAAGAAACTCTTTTTTTGTTTTTTTTTGCTAGATACCATTCTCTTCTTGTTTTTCTCCTTTCTTTGTTCCTCTTGTGTTGTTTGAGTCCCTTTCGAGTCTATTTTTGTCAAAAAAAGTGAGAAATGACTTCAAAATCTGCTACCAGCTTTTTAATCACACAAAGCAGAGTCTGGAAAGCACGTCAAACTGGCATAAGACATGGGAGAATTGTGTGTGCACCGAGTCAGTGATAATAGACATTCTTTGGGATTGATGTAAATGCAACGATTTGGTGAATGTTAGAATCCAAGTGCAATGCATCGGCTATAAGGTATTGGACATGAACGGATCAGGAATATTTCTTGTGAGAAGGGTTGTCCGGAAAAATGGTTGGCCGATAACAAGCACTGTCTTCCAAGTTGATCATGAAAAGTGCAGGAGAAATCACCTTCAAAGTCAAGTCCACGAACCAACCACCACATTTTCAACTCACAAGTTTTTTTGATTGAAACAGGGACGAAGACTGTGTCCAAATCAAATCTTGGAAGCTTGAACCTTTCAGGTGTCATGCCCAATTTTGTCACAACAAAGGCTGTTTGAGAATGTTTTTTAACTTCCTAGGCATCCCCCTAGTCGAGAAGATCATCACCTCTCAATAATGTGCCCTATTTGAGAAGAACCATACCTCCTAGACATCCCCCTAGTTGGGAAGAATCTTTAGTTTTTCATAAGTTCAGGGGCCCCGCCTGGAGAATAGGGTCAGTTTTTACTTTAGTCAAGCTTAGTTTATAGTTTTTCTCAAGCTCAGTCTCACATCTAGAAGATGCATTTCCTAGTCTTAGTCTTTCTTATTATACTTTTAGGATATGCACTTCCTAAATTGAGATTTTACCCCTTGGAGACGCACTTCCTAGTTTGGGTCATTTAAGTTCATTCCTAGGAGACGCACTTCCTAGTTTGAGTCATTGAGAATTTTACCCCAAGGAGACGCACTTCCTTGTCTGGGTCTTTCACATTATACTTTTAGGAGACACTTCCTAAATTGAGAATTTACCCCTCGGAGACGCACTTCCTAGTATAGGTCATTTAAGTTCATTCCTAGGAGATGCACTTCCTAGTTTGAGCCACTGAGAATTTTATCCCTAGGAGACACACTTCCTAGTCTGGTTATTTCAAGTTATATATTATTTTAGGAGACGCACTTCCTAAATTGATATTTTACCCCTAGGAGACTCACTTCCTAGTTTTGGGTCTTTTAATTTCATTCCTAGGAGATGCACTTCCTAGTTTTGAGTCATTGATGTTTCTCCCCTAGGAGACGCACTTCCTTGTCTGGGGTTTTCAGGATATACTTTTAGGAGACGCACTTCCTAAATTGAGATTTCACCCCTAGGAGACGCACTTCCTAGTTTCAGTCATTGAAGTTTTGCCCCTAGGAGATGCACTTCCTATTCTGGGTTTTTCAGGATATACTTTTAGGAGACGCACTTCCTACATTGAAATTTCACCCCTAGGAGGCGTACTTCCCAGTTTGGGTCATTTAAGTTCATCCCTAGGAGACGCACTTCCTAGTTTGGTTCATTCAAGTTTCACCCCTAGGAGACGCACTTCCTAGTTTGGTTCATTCAAGTTTCACCCCTAGGAGACGCACTTCCTAGTTTGGCTCATTCATGTCTCACCCCTAGGAGACGCATTTCCTAGTTTGATTCATTCAAGTTTCGCCTGTAGGAGACGCACTTCCTAGTCTAGGTCTTTTAGTTTATTCTTTTAGGAGACGCACTTCCTAAATTGAGATTTCACTCCTAGGAGGCGCAATTTCTAGTTTGAGTCATTGAAGTTCCGCCCCTAGGAGATGCACTTCCTAGTTTGAGTCATTGAAGTTCCACCCTTAGGATATGCACTTCCTAGTCTGGGTCTTTTAGGATATACTTTTAGGAGACACACTTCCTAAATTGAGATTTCATCCCTAGGAGACGCACTTCCTAGTTTGGGTCATTTAAGTTCCTCCCTAGGAGACGCACTTCCTAGTTTGAGTCATTGAAGTTTCACTCCTAGGAGACACATTTCCTAGTCTGGGTTTTTCAGGATATACTTTCAGGAGACACTTCCTAAATTGAGATTTCGGCCCTAGGAGACGCGCTTCCTAAATTGAGATTTCACCCCTAGGAGACACACTTCTTAGTATGAGTCATTCATGTTTTTTTAGCAAACGCATTTGCTAGTTGAATAATTTCTTGGTTTTACTCACATGAGATGCACATCCTAGTCAAGTCTTCAATTTTATTCTCATCATTGAATCCTTCATCAATATCATAGGTGATTTATAGTTATGCTAACAACTCACAAATCTTCCTAGTGTAAACTGGGGCAGAAAAGTTTCTTTGGTTTTGTCTGTTTTGCTATAGTAGCAGGCGTACACTTTGAGAACGAGGGAAGTCATTTCAGAATTCAATGCAAGTTAGAAGTAGCAAAAGCTCGCCTCAAGAATGCGAGTCGACAATTTGAGATGACCAAAAGGAGTCTCAATCCCAAATAAAGAAAGGAAAAGAACAGAAGTGAATTCAAAATGCATAAGCGGAGACAAAATGTGAATTGCTCAAGACATGACTGAAGTCACGAGCTTTGCATGTCCCATCGTGGTTCTAAAATCTGAAGAAGAATGAACTAGCACCTGCATCTAGCAAGCATCAAGGTTCAAATCAAAAGTTTGCATGAAGAACCATTCAAGACTCAAGATCAAGCTTAAGAAGACTTATAGATAGGAATCTTGTAACTCATAGCTGATAATTTTATTTTGTTCTTTTAGATTTTGATTCTGATGTAATAACAGGAACCGCAGACCGGAACCTCGACAGAACCTCACTCGAATCTCCACATATTACATCACTTCATTCACACCTGAACTACACGTGGCCCGATTCCTTTATAGCCAAGGATATGTAGGCATCTCAGATACCAGGGCTCGGTCACAATCTTTTATCCATCTTTGTTTCGTTTTGAATAAACGTCAGGTCATAAATCAATTAAGCTGTTTATTGTACTTTGCTCCGAAAACTCTTCATGTTTCCAAGAAAAGAGGGGCAGCTGTATGCATGTAAGTTTTTGACCCCGCGTAACTTTTAAAAGTAGTATTTACTTATTTTCATTTTAATAGGATTTCATCAACTTTTAATTTTAATTTCAAAAACATAAGTTTAAAAATAAAAATAAATTAAATATAATTTTATATATTTCTTCTCTTATTTATTGTTATATTTTGGTAGTATTTTTATTTTATTTTTATATTTGTTCAACGAGAAAGAATTGAATTTGGGTGAATTGGGAGCTCATTTTCGATTTTAGTAGCCCAACAAGACAACAACTCATTCTTCCCAACCCATTAGCCCACTCTCTACTTAAATGCAAGATTTAATCTTAGCCCTCGATTCCCCTCCAATCTAATGGACCATGTCAATTCTTACACCCATATTTAAACCCAATTATGACCAAACGCTAACCTACTTTTTAATCTCCAAAAAAATTTCTATAATTAATAAGCAACAGACCACCCCCAAGAAAAAAGAGAACCAGCCTCCACTCTCAACCAAGAACAGACGTCGTCCCCCCCTCCCCCCCACCCCCATCTTCCAATGGATAAGCCCATTATAAATCTGGACAAAGGCAGCATGAGTTTTCCCTTCCCCTGAATTTGATTTGTAAAATTGTCACTGTCCAGAATGGTTTTGAGTTTTTCTGGTGTCGATTCGAGGTTCCGGTTCGAGATTTCGGCATTTTAGTCAAAGGATTTTTGATTTTCTATTCCGATGGAGTTGTAAATTTTTAGCTTTATTCATCAATATAAAGGTCCACTTTCTTATTTACTGCTTTTTATGTTAATTGCATGCTCTATTATATTTTTTTGAATGTTTTATGGCTATGACATCCATTTTGTGCTTTGTTTCCTAATTGATTTGGGTTGTCTCACTATTGTTGAAGTCATGGAAATTGAGTACACATTTCTCATTTTTGGCTTACAATAATTTCAAATCAGCTTAGGAAAATAGTTAATGAACATCATAGTTTGCTTCAGGCATTATTAATAAATCATCGTGGCCGTGGGCACGGTTCCCGTGGCATGGTCACGATATATAAATTCAATTGGGTGTGAATTTCATGTGACCCAACCATAACTTCTAATAATTCAAATAAATATGTCGTAAATCGCGGGTGTATTTCATGTGGCGTTGTTTGCAACGTGTACCAAAACGACAAGTGTACGACATCGTGACTTGTTTCAGTAATAATTCCATAACACTAAAAGCGGTTAAAAGTTTAAAAATGCACAATAGGTTCTAAACATGTAATAAATAAGGGCCAATTATTAATTAGTTGAGCGACCGTGATAAAACCACAGAACTCGGGAGTGCCTCACACCTTCTCCCGGGTTAACATAATTTCTTACCCCGTCCTCTGTGTTCGCAGACCATAAATAAGAGTCAAATGTCCTCGATGTGGGATCTAAAATAAACTAGTGACTTGGGACACCATATAATTATCCCAATTGGCGACTCTGAATAAATAAAATAATCCCATTTCGATTAATGTCACTTTAATAGGAAAAACTCCCTATCCCCCTCGGGAAAAGGAGGTGTGATAGTCGTCATTCAGTGTACTGCCAGCTCAGAGTTCTCATCATGCCCCGTCCGCTCAAGTATCCCCGGGTAGTTCTTTTGGGAATAAGGAGCATTAGTTTCGTCAGAGGAGGGGTTGTCTCGAATGCGGGTATTTTGATCACACTATGAGATATTTCCCTAGGATGTTAGGTGGGACTCCACAATGGATTACTCGGCTGACGACATCAGCACCAGTTCTTCTACCACCCAGCCAGCCAGATAGGGGAGGAGCCCAATCAGTTAGGGGTTGCCCGAGAGGGGAAGGTAGATCAGGGGGTGGCCAAGCCCGTTTCTATGCCCCCCCCAGCCAGACCAGATGCTATTTGTTCAGACGCTCTGATCACAGGTATTGTCGCAGTCTGTCACAGAGATGCCTCTGTATTATTTGACCCCTGGTTCTACATATTCATATGTTTCCTTGTGTTTCGCTCATTTTTTAGGATATGCCTCATAAGTCTTTAGTTTCATCTGTTCATGTATCTACTTAGGTGGGCAATACTATTATTGTGGACCGCGTATATCGGTCATGTGTAGTCTCTATTGGGGGGTCTAGAGACCCGAGTAGACCTTATAGTGCTCAGTATGGTTGATTTCGATGTATTGGGTATGGATTGGTTATCTCCATGTCATGCTGTTCTAGATTGTCACGCTAAGTTCGTGACGTTCGCGATGGCGGGGTGTCCTAGGGTAGAGTTCAGTGTTTCTATAGACTATGTAACGAGTAGGATGATTTACTATTTGAAGGCTCAACGTGTAGTTGAGAAGTGTTGTGTCTATTACTTTGCTTTTGTGAGAGATGTTAGTGCAGTGACTCCTGCCATTGACTCTATTTCGGTGGTATGTGATTTTCCGGATGTGTTTCTTGCAGACCTGCCAGGCATGCCTCCTGACAAGGATATTGACTTTGGTATCAATTTGGTGCCGGGGACTCAACCCATTTTTGTTCCACCATATTGTATGGCACCGCCAGAGTTGAAGTAATTGAAAGAACAACTTCAGGAACTCCTTCATAAGGGGTTCATTCGGCCTAGTATGTCACCTTGGTGTGCACCGGTTCTCTTAGTGAAAAAGAAAGATGGTTCCATGAGAATGTGTATTGATTACAGGTAGTTGAACATGGTCACAGTCAAGAACAAGTATCCTTTGCCTCATATTGATGATTAATTTGACCAACTTCAGGGAGCGAGGGTGTTCTCCAAGATTGATTTGAGGTCTAGGTATCACCAGCTGAAGATTCGGGATTCAGATATTCTTAAGACAGCTTTCAGGACCATTTATGGACATTATGAGTTCTTGATGATGTCTTTTGGGCTGACCAGTGCCCCAATAGCATTCATGCATTTGATGAACAGTGTATTCCAACCATATTTGGATTCCTTCGTTATTGTATTCATTGATGACATCCTGGTGTACTCTCGTAGTCAGGAGGAGCATGCTTAGCATTTGAGGATTGATTACAGAGATTGAGGGAGGAGAAACTTTATGCAAAGTTCTCCAAGTGTGAGTTTTGGCTTGGGTCAGTAGCATTTCGGGGGCACGTGGTGTCCAGTGAGGGTATTCAGGTGGATCCGAAGAAGATAGAGGCAGTGAAGAGTTGGCCTAGACCGTCCTCAGCCACAGAGATTAGGAGCTTTCCTGGGTTGGCGGGTTATTACCGTCGCTTTGTAGAGGGATTTTCATCTGTTGCATTGGCCTTGACCAAATTTAACCAAAAGGGTGCCCCATTCAGGTGGTCAGACAAGTGTGACGAGAGCTTTCAGAAGCTCAAGATTGCTTTGACAACAACTCCAGTGTTAGTTCTTCCATCAACTTTAGGTTCTTATACTATGTATTGTGATGCCTCGAGAATAGGCATCGATTTTGTTTTGATGCATGACAGCAGGGTGATTGACTATGCCTCATGATAGTTGAAGACCCATGAGAAGCATTATCCGGTGCATGATCTTGAGTTAGCAACCATTGTTCACGCCTTGAAGATTTGACATCATTATTTGCATGGGGTTCATTGTGAGATTTACACTGATCACCAGAGTCTGAAACATTTGTTCAAGAAGAAGAACCTTAATTTGCGTCGGCGGAGATGGTTGGAGCTTATTAAGGACTATGATGTCACTATTTTATACCATTCGAGCAAGGTCAATGTGGTGGCCGATTCTTTGAGTTGCTGGGCGGAGAGCTTGGGGAGTTTAGCTTATCTTCCTGAACCAGAGAGACCTTTGGAATTGGATGTTCATGCCTTAGCGGGCCAACTTGTGAGGTTGGATATTTTGGAGCCTAGTCGGGTGTTGGCTTGCATGGTCTCCAGGTCTTCTCTTTATGACCGTATTAGGGAGCGTCAGTATGATAACCCCTACTTTTTCGTTCTTCAAGACATGGTTTGGCGAGGTGATGCTAGGGATGTGACTATTGGTGATGACGGCGTGTTGAGGTCGCAGGGCCGGTTTTGTGTGTCCAATGTAGATGGGCTTCGGGAGTTGATTCTTGAGGAGGCCCACAGCTCGCGGAATTCCATCCATCCGGGTGTCGCGAAGATGTACCAGGACTTGAGACAATGCTATTGGTGGAGGTGGATGATGAAGGATATAGTTGGGTTTGTAGCTCAGTGTCTCAACTGTCAGCAGGTTAAGTGTGAGCATCAGATACCGGGTGGATAGCTTCAGAGGTTAGATATTCCAGAGTGGAAGTGGGAGCGGATCATAATGGACTTTGTAGTTGGGCTCCCACGGACTTCGAGGAAGTTTGATGCTATTTGGGTTATTGTGGATCGGCTGACCAAGTCTGCGCACTTCATTCATGTTGGTACTATCGCGCCCCCTTTTTCCTTCGTGGAGTCCGTGCTTCAACATTCTTTGGGACAACTCATATCCTTTTGGGAAAGGGGTATGGAAATTGAAGAGTCACCACCTAACGGATTAAGGTGCGTTAGGGCACCTAACGCAAATAACTCATAAAAACTGATTTACATTACCAGAGATTGCGTAAGGGCTCGAATTTACCTTGAGTGGAAGGTGTTAGGCACCCCTAGAGGTCCACAACGGTGGGTCCCGGTCAAACTCATTTTGTGAATTAGTCATTAAGAAAAAAAAAATTTAAACACATATGGATAAAATGGGAATAAAGGGGTCCTAGGTTTATTAGCCTATAGGATCACTTCTGTGCAGTACGCAGTAAGCTTTTAGAGGTGTTACGTGTGTGGCATTAGCGCACAGGTCATCATATCCTTTACTACCCAATTACCCTCCCTTAGTGGTTATATAAGATATTCTAATTAAACGTAATTTATGCGTGAATTACCCGTCCCATACTTACGGTCCTAGAGGTGTTTAGGACTTCTAGTTAAGGTGGATATAGACTCTCCAAAAGTGCTTAAAAGGCAAAAATCTAAGCGACAGGCAAAACAAATAGGACTGTCATATAAAGGAATAGTTAAAGGCCCACATTTACCTCCACAAATGAACATGCAATTGCACGTCTCAAACAACAGTATTTCAGACACTTTAAAATTCCTATAGAATGATATCTAGGTGAGCAAGAAAATAGAATATATGCATCATTTTTGTTAAAGTGAGGCAGTGGAGACCTAATCAGTTTTGCCTACTGATTTTAGGGCTTGATGAATCTGGGCAGTTCACAAAATAGTTAAACAAAAGCACAGTTTTACAATTGCAAGATTTTAGTTGCCCTACAGGCTTTCCTAGGCGTGGATCAGAGATGTCCTATATATCAAAGCCATAATAAATCAATAAACAATTTTAAGCAGGCAGTTTGGTTCATTATGTCCTATAGGCATGCTGTCTAGGTGCTGAAAAATAATCATAAACGTTACAGAACTGGTTTTTTTATGTTTATGATATCTAAGTGTTGGGACCACTTTTATACTTATTCTTATAGACATGGTTGCTACTGATTTTATACGATCTAGATATATGCGTGGTATTTAGGCGAGTGCAATAAAAGTCCTAAAACATGGTTTCTAATGCACATAGGAGAATTTTATGACTATGATTATTAGACAAAATTAATAACAACCTAGTGACAGGATTTCTAAGCAGACATGAACATGCAGAACTTGAGGAGTGGAAGTTTAGAACAAATGATATGATGAACTTATAAGCATGTTTTATAGTGCACATAACAATCCTATAAGCATGGTTTCTAATGTTGGTAGATAATCATAATAGTCCTAAGAGCATGATTTCTACCCGATTTCCCCACAATATATATATAAAAATTCCTCCCATTTTACTAATATCCCCAATATCTATTTTACAAGAATTATTTATTACAGAACATACGATAAATGAATTACAGAATAAATAATGTTATACAATAGGGAGCCTGGATAGGCCCGAAGTAAACCTGGAAAACCAGGCCTTCAACCAAGTATGAAGTACCAATATCTCTTAGTGTCCAAGAGAGTATCCTGGTGCGTCAAAGTTCCCAAGGGCCTCAGGGACCCCGGACAATGCTCACACCAAGACTCCTTTTTAAAGAGAAATAGTTTTTGTGCAATGTGGAAGGGCCGACCCCAGTGTGTCAGAGTTCGGTGGAGTCTTATGGACCCCTAGGTAGTGCTCACACTGGAGGGGCAAGATCCTAAATATTCTAAGAGTAGGAGTGGAAGATAGTGGTTGAAAGAGTAGAAATAGTTTTAAGAAAATAGTTCAGAAGTGAAACAGACTAGAAGTGAAAACAATTCAGAGGTGAACCAGTTTAGAAGCGAAAACATATTAGAAGTGACAACATATTAGAAGTGGAACAAGTTTAGAACATTCTAAAAAAAACAAAGGTTCAGCAAACAACATCAAGTATAAACATACTCACAAAGTCTCAAGGCAAAGACTCACATTACCCATATTCAAATTAGTTTATTAGTTAACCCTAGGTGAGCATATTGCATGCTAAGAACAAACAATTACACAGAGAGGGGAGCAGGGGTTGGGAACATAGGAACTCTGAATCAGGAGCACATAGAGACAAGGTGGAAGGAAAGCATGCGAGTTAACAGGAACATAGAGCAAGCAGGGGTAGATTGACATTCATAACATTCGCCAGGACATACTGATTTAGGGTCTTAAACAGGAAACACCTAAGTATAACAGTCATAGCTAATGATAGAAGTAATTGTACTGACTAGAAGCAATTGATAGGAAAACATAGAAGTTTAATGTAAGAGTAGTCATGCCAACCAATTCATATAGAGGACATGGATCTAATTACACAGAATTGGTCATACCAATTGAGACTAATGGACATGAAATATAAGAGTCTTAGACACAAAAGTAAACATACTGGCTTAAGGCAATAAACAGGAAATATTGAAACTTAAACACAAAAGTAAACCTGTTGGTCTGTAGCAATAAATAAGAAAGATTGAAACATAATCACATAAGTAAACATGTTGGTTTGAAGCAATAAACATGAGAGATTGCGACTTAAACAGAAGTAAACATGATGATTAAGGTGATAAACAAGAGAGAGACAGAGTTAAACACAGTAGTAGACATGCTAATTGAAATACAGAAGAAGCATGGATTCAACAGAGAGTAGAGTAACAGATGAAAGAGCACGTAGGTTCAAGCTTCATAGTATAATAAACGAAATTAGGAATAGAAACATACCAGTTAAAAGAAGCAAACAAAAGGTGAAAGTATGCAGGATTCAGTGGTCTAGCCTTGGCTTTCAACCGGTTAGATAGTATAGTAAGCACAAGTAGAAGAGAGATGAGAGCAAAGTGCGTGAGTGTGTTTGTGAACTATTGTTCGTATCTGAAGAATCAGAATGAGAAAGTATATATAGAACTTAGGGAGGTAAAACAAGTAAAATAATTTAGAGTTCATAAATAAGGCAAGTAAATATAATCAATAAGTTAATGGGGCTAAACCCAACTAATTTGCACAAATAGAATCCGGGAAGGTCACATTAGCACAAGGAGAATCAATTAACAGCCCCGATTGGGACTCAAATAAGGTAAACATATCACTTATTGACCATAAATTAACTAATTAGTCGGAATAAGGCAAGTAATACCAATTAAATGTCACAAATAAGGAACGTAAGTAAAAATCCCAAAAATACTGATTTTAACATGAGAAAATTGTTCGAATCCCTAATAGAAATTAATCAGTATATTGGGTTGACTGAAATAAACAAATAACGAAAGTAAAATTGAAGAAATCAGTGAAATAACAGAACAAGACCTAGGGTTTAAGTATACACACGGAAATCAACCAAACCAGTAAAGATATAATTAGATTCAACACTTGAAAGTTAGAAAAACCTTTTTGGAGAAACTTAGGATGAACCTTAATTTCAGAAAAAGTAAATGGAATCAAAATAGTTAACCAAAACAGAAGATTTTTTAGGGAAAGTACCAAATAACACTCGAATCGTTTCAGATCTACAAGGATCTGAACAAATTCAAGTATTCGTAAAGGTAGGGTTTTCAAAAAAACAACAGAGATGAAAGATACTCGGTCAAAAGATACTAGGAGAGAACTAAAAAGAGGAGGAAATCACTACTCACAAACGGGAATGGCCATAGATAGGCCTGTAAATGAGTTTCGGACAATAATCAAGATGAATCTCTTTGGAATTCCCTTAGGAATCCATGTAATCAAGCAACCAGAAGGTGTATAAGGCCGGTTAGGGTTGGAAAATACACAGAAACTCCATAGACGGGGAGTTTCGCCGGTGACAGCGATTAGGGTATAGGGAGTTACTGATAGAGAAAGGGAGGGGTTAGGGGAAACGATGACGGTGGAAGGAAAAGTAATGAGGGGGTTAGGGTTTAGGTTAGGATTAAAAATGGTAAGAAATAACATAGACCGTTGATCTTAGAGATCAACGATCACGATTAGGCGGGGTCTGTGGGTCGGGTAGGTATAGGATTGGGCCTGGGGTGAATTGGGCTAAGTTTTGAGGGGTTTGGCTAGTATAATGGGGTTAGGTCCGAAAATTAAAAGGGATTAAAAGGGCTAATTGTTAAATACCCAATTAATTAATAAAAATAATTAAAAAAATGTAAAAAATGAATTTCATGCATAAAAATGTTGTAAAACAATTATTCAATATTTTAAAATATAAAAAGCAATTTTCTGGTGAAATAATGTAATAATGCACACGTGAGCTATTATTGCAAATATAACCAAAAATATAAATGTGGCTATTTATAGAATAAATAAAGCTTTGTATGAATATAAATAGTGAAATTAAGCCATAAAAAACTATTATATGATTATTTGTAATGCAATTAGTAATTATTTATATAATAAAATACTGGGATAAATTAATTAAAATCCTAAAAAAATGCAAAAATTGTGGAAAAATATTAATTGATGCTAATGCATTGTTTTGAAGGTATATATGCATTTTAAAAATATTACAGGGAAAAATTGGGTATCAACAGGTACTACTTATACTTTAGAGCGGTTGGCTGAGATTTATCTGAGAGGCCGTTCGCCTGCGTGGTGTCCCAGTTTCCATCATTTCAGATAGAGGTACTCAGTTTACATCGCATTTTTGGAGGGTCGTGCAGCGATGGTTGGGTACTCAGGCTGAGCTGAGCACAACTTTTCACCCTCAGAAGGACGAACAATCCGAGCGCACTATTCAAATATTGGAGGACATGTTGCATGCTTGTGTTATTGACTTTGGGGGTTCATGGGTCAGTTTTTTCCACTCGCGGAGTTTTCATATAACAACATCTATCAGTCAAGTATCCAGATGGCTCCGTACGAGGCTTTATATGGGAGGAGGTGTAGATCTTCGGTTGGATGGAGCGGCTTCGCATGACGCAGTCTAAGCAGAAGAGCTATGCAGGTAGGAAGGTACATGATGTGTCATTTATGGTTAGGGAGAAGGTCTTGCTGAAGGTATCACCCTTGAAAGGTGTTATGAGGTTTCGGAAGAGGGGCAAGTTGAGCCCCCAGTTCATTGGGCCTTTTGAGGTGCTTCAGAGGATTGGGGAAATGGCTTATAAGCTTGCCTTGCCACCTAGCTTGTCGAGTGTGCATCCGGTATTTCATGTTTCCATGCTTCAAAAGTATGTTGGCGATCCGTTCCATGTTTGGACTTCAGCACAGTTCAGTTGGAGGGTGATATGACTTGTGATGTGGAGCCGATGGCTATTTTGGATCGGCATGTCCGAAAGTTGAGGACAAAGGACATAGATTCAGTGAAGGTGCAGTGGAGAGGCCACCTGGGAGACTGAGCGGGAGATGCGGAGCAGATATCCACACATATTGGAGACTCCAGGTATGTTTCTAGACTTGTTCGAGGACGAACGTTTGTTTAAGAGGGGGAGGATGTGACGATCCGACCGGTCATTCCGAGAGTTATAGTCCCGTTTCTCCCATTTCTGCTTCTTTATGTATTATTCAACTATATTGTATGATATAGGGTTTGTTGGATCCAGTCTGGAGTGGTTTTGGAGTGAAATGAGACACTTAGTCTCTTATTAGGAAGCGTAAGTTGAAAAAGTCAATCGGATGTTGACTTATGTGTGAACGATCTCGGATTTGGATTTTTATGATTCAGATAGCTGAGTTAGGTGAATTTGGACTTAGGAGCGCATCCAGAATGTAATTTTGAGGTATGTGGTAGAATTAGGCTTGAATTGGTGAAAGTTGGAAATTTGATAATTTTGGTCGGTAGTGGAAAATTAAATATCGGAGTCGTAATGGAATTCCGAAAGTTTGAATAGGTTAGTAGTGTCATTTGTGACGTGTGTGTAAAATTTGAGGTTATTCGGACAAGGTTTGGTAGGGTTTCGGCGTCGTTTAAGGAATTTGGAATTTTAGAAGTTCTTAGGCTTGAATCCGAGGTTGATTTGGTGTTTTGGTGTTGTTTTGAGTGTTTCGAGGGTTCGACTAAGTTCGTGTATTGATATATGGCTTGTTGGTGTTATTGGTTAAGATCCCGAGGGCCCTCGGGTGTGTTTCGGGTGATTAACGGATTGGATTTTAGAGTTAGAAGTTGTTGTTTTCTGGTGTTTTGAATTGCTGGTGTTTTTCCCCGCATCTGCGAATAAGGAGCCGTAGGTGCGAGGTCTCAGGAACGGAGAGAGGGTCGCAGATGCGGAAAATGGAAGACTGGAGCTAGAGCTCAGGTGCACAGGTTATAGCCGCACCTGCGAGCCTACATGTGTGAAACCTGGGCGCAGGTGCGGAAGCTGCGCGTTCAAGTGAAATCCGAAGGTGCAATCGTTAGGGCCACAGGTGCGGTGCCGCTGGTGCGAGAAGCTTGGACACAATGTATAAATACCACACTTCGCGAATTTTGGTCCATTCTTCACCATTTTAGTCGGTTTTGAAGCTTTAGGCGATGATTTTGAAGGGGGATTCGAGGGATATCAGTGAGGTAAGTTGCTTAATCCTAATACTCGTGTTTATGATGATCTTTCCATTGTTTAATCATGTAATTAATGGTAATTTGGGGTGAAGTTGAAGGGTTAGTGTAACGAACCGACTGGTCATTTTGAGATCCAGTGCGTCGTTCAACAGTTGGGAGTCATGAACAGCTTCATTTCGGGTATTGTGACTTGTGTGTATGGTCAGAGTTGAAATTCGGGAGGTTCGGAGTTATATTGAAAGGAAAATTCTCATTTCAGAAGCCTTAAGTTGAGGAAATTGAGTAAGACTGGAATTTAGAGTAAACGACCTCGGAATCAGGATCCGAAGGTTCCAGCAGGTTCGTATGGTGATTTCGGACTTGGGCGTATGTCCGGATCGGGATTTGGATAACTCGAGAGCGTTTCAGTGTATATTGTGGAAGTCAGCATTTTTGAAGAAATTTCCTAAGTTTGGCTTGAAGCGCATTTCAATGATATTGATGTCCGTTTGGGATTCTGAGTCTGGGAATAGCTCCGTATGGTGATTCTGGAGTTGGGAGCGCGATCGGAAGTGAATTCGGATGTCCGGAGGTCATTTTGAAGTCATTTGGCTAAAGATAGAAATTTGAAAGTTTTTGAGAAGTTTGACCGAGAGTTTGACTTTTTGATATCGGGATTGGATTCCAATTTCGAAAGTTGGAGCAGGTCGGTAATATCGAATATGACTTGTGTGCAAAATTTGAGGTCAATCGAACGTGATTTGATAGGTTTCGGCATCGGATGTAGAAGTTTAAAATTTCAAAGTTCATAAAGTTTGAATTTTAGAGCGATTCGAGATTTCGGCGTTGTTTGATGTGATTTGAGGCCTCGAGCAAGTTTGTATCATGTTTTGGGACATGTTGGTATAATTGGTTAAGGTCCCGAGGGCTTCGGGTGGATTTCGGAAGGTTAACGGAATGAATTTCGGACAAAAGAAAGAAGGAAAATTGCAGAAAATTTCTTCTGCATTTTTTGGACAGCAAATTGTGCGTCGAAAAGCTAACTTTGGAGGCGTATATATTATAATCTATAAGGAATATGAAACTTTTAAAAACATGAAAGTTATAGATCTTGAAGTCTAGTTTTCAGAACATTAAACTATTTGTCATTTGGAGTTTTGTGCAAACAGTTATGACTGATTGAATATGGTTGGTGGAGCAGTTTCGCAGAATTTTCTGATGTAGGGAGCCGACTTTAGAAGCTCATATCTCGGGATATATATTTAGTTATATGGTTTACAACCTATCAAATTAAAGATCTTCGAGTCTAGTTTCTAAATCTTCAAATTTTTTATTATTTGGATATTTCTACAAGAAGTTATGGGCGTTTTAACAGAAGGTGTTCAACAAGGGAATTTTAATAGGATGTACAACCTGTGCAGCACAAGTGCAAGGTACAACTCGATGAAGCAAGGGCAGATTCTTTAAACTCGAATTTTGGCCATTTCTTTCATTTGGCTTGGGTGATTTTGGAGAGCATTTCAAGGGGGATTTCATCAAGCATCAAAGGTAAGTTGTTTCTACTTATTTCCAAGTTAAATACAAGATTTATTACATAGTTGGATATGAGAAATTGGGAAAAATGTGGGGAAANTGCCGTTATTTGGTAGTTTTGGGACGTCGTGCATCCATTGGAGTCGTCATAGAGGCTTGGAAGTCGGGTATGGATCTTCGGAGCGAGGTGAGTCTCCTTTCTAACCTTGTAGGAGGTGAGTCTTCTTTCTAACATTGAATTTTCCCCTTAGGTGTTCTACATGCTATATGTAATTGTTTGCTGGGGCTACGTACGTACCAAGTGACGAGAGTCCGTACGTAGCGGCTAGTATTGTTATGTCCGGGTAGTTAGGCCCCAAATCATGCCATGTATACTTTTTGTAATGAATTATATGTATGTTATAATATCCTGTTATGTGGTTTTGTTTCTCTGAGATTTATGGATTTTAAAATAATATGGAAGGAAATTATTTTCACGAAAAAATATTATGAAATGAATCGACTTACGGGAACTAATATGAAATAAATTAATTATGGAAAGTATTATGAAAGGAAAAGAAATGACTTATAAGTTTTGTACTCATGTAAGATATTATTGTTTCCCCGAGCTTTTATTTACTTAAATAATTGGAAAGGATTGTGGTGAAATGAACTTTACATTCTGTGTGCGCATGTTGTCGCTTCGTAATTTACATCCCACGAGCGATATGTAATTTCCTTCACTCTTATGGGAGCGTGCCGTACGCCACAGCGGATTTATAGTGCCCTCTTGGTACGGGCCGGTCGATCCCCGGTAGTGCACCAGGATTTAATTAAGAATGCACTTTTGGTACGGGCCGGTCGATCCCCGGCAGTGCATGGACGAAGTTACACTATGATATGATATGATTACATTGATAGCCGCACTCTTGGTACGCGCCAGTCGATCCCCGGAAGTGCGTAGGTAGGATTATTGTTAAGCATGCACTCTTGGTACGGGCTGGTCGATCCCCGACAGTGTATAGCTATTCTTCCTCATAACTCCGACCGGTTGTCTAATTCCTGTGTGCGCATGATTATTTGGCATTGTTTCATGGTTATTGACTTGTATTGGATATTTGGGGAAAAGAAAGTGGCTATTTTTATCGTTCCAGTATTTACTTGGATTTTTGTGCTTTATACATAATTGCTACTCACTGTCTTACATATCTTCCGCTTTTATTCATTTTATCATTGTTATATCATACTGTTGGACCTTAGTGAATGTCAAGTCGACCTCTCGTCACTACTTCTTCGTGATTAGACGGGATACTCACTGGGTACATATATGTATATGTACTCATGCTACACTTTCTGTGCATTGTGTTGCACAGGTGCCTTTATAGTACAGTAATCAATTTGGGGACTTATACGACCTGCATTCATCCAGAGGCGTTCCACAGCTGCCGGAGCCTCCCTTTTGTGTACTTACATTTTATATTTATTTCCTTTGTCCAATTTGTTTTTCAGACAAGCGTTGTATAATTGTATAAATTCTTAGTAATTGCTTATGGACTTGTGTCATCGGGTTATGGGGATGTCTTGGTATTTTTTTTTTGTTTTAAGTTGGTTTCTTGCTGTATTTAAATTACGAAATTTATTTATTTAATAATGAAAATGCAAGAAGAGGATTCGATTCTAAAATGTTAAACAGGAAAGTGTTCCAACTGATTAAGGGGGTCGGCTTGCCTGAAAGTGGTGTCCGGCGCCATCACAACCCATAGGTTTTGGGTCGTGACAACATGGTATCAGAGCACTAGGTTCCCTTAGGTTTCACGAGTCAAGAGCAAGTCTAGTAGAGTCTTGCGGATCGGTACAGAGACGTCTGTACTTATCTTCGAGAGGCTACAGGGCTGTAGGAGTACTTCCCTCCTTGATTCCTCATCGTGCCATTTGATTCCATTAAGGCTTATGCCTATGTTTCTTCCTACTCAATCTTACACGTCGCGAAGCGCTTGCTATGAATCAGGATTTCGAGGAATTTAAATGATACTATGGATGTGGTACGGGATGTTCCTCCCTGCGAGGTTGATTGAGGCTATTGCCGTGGCCTTGCGGAAGAATATTATGTGTTTCAGCCCATTAGCTGTGATTCTAAGGGCTTTGAGATCATGCTCAGGTTGTGATGACGCTCACGATTGGTTATCGCACGATGTCGATATGATGGTAGAGTGCTTGCCCATATGTTGGGGTGATGAATGGATTGAAGGGAGGTCTTCTCAGGGCATGTTTTCGAGATTTCAGTGTGTTAGTTCCGGTAAAGGAAAGGCATTGGGGCTATGAATGGTCAGGTGGTGGTTGATAAAGTAATGAGACTTGGTGCTATCAAGGGAGGTGGAGTTTTCATCCGTGATGTGGTATCGGTGTTTTTGATCGAATAGAATGTGTTAAAGTTCGCCGGTGTTATAGCTCTTAGGTCGCATGGGGTTAGAGTGCTGTGAAGCAGTATTGAAGAAGCGGTTGTCATAGATCGTGGTGTGTAGTGGTTCAGAATTGAACAATTACCTCTAATGAAGGCAGTCGAGAAAGATGATCTTCGGAGAGTTCGAAGCTGTGGTGATCTGCTGGCTCAAAGTGCTACAAAGAACGATGTTGAATTAAGGACGCAATTGAGAAGCACGCGATGAAGGAAGATATGTGAAAAGTGATAGGTGGTGGTTCCATTTCAAAAAGTCCAGGCGTAAGGAAAGGAAGTCGGGTAGTGCTTAAAGGAATGAGGTTAACCAAAGTGGGGGAGTCCCACCACCTGCAGTTGGGTTGTGGGGTTGTGTCCTCATGGAGTTGCGGATTGTCGGCATATCGGCAAGTTGTTACAGCTAAGGAAAAAGAGTATAGCGGAATTGAGCATGGCATTCGATAAATGTGTGCGAAGTTGGTCCTATTGGACCAGGGTTAGGCTTAGGAAGACTAAGAATTCGTGCTTAAGGCATAGGCAAGTTGTAAGGGTAGCGACTCAGTCACGTGCTTCGTTGAAAGGGTGTTCATGTGCTAGGAGAGCCTTGGAGTTGATTGTATTCGGGGCCAGTCAGAGTGGTTGACTCTCAGTAGTGGTCCTAATGAATTCAAAAGTTAGAGAATGCGGTGTTTAAGGGTTTCAGGCAGCAGTATAATTAAGAATCGAGCTTCTGCAGTATAATCTCTAAGAGGAAGGAAGATGGTTGGAGTGTTCTATGTTATTTCAGCACGCTGGATAGTATCGGAGGAGTGAGAGAAATAGACTCCGGGTTGTAGAAAGATTATCAGGAGGTTGTGAGACGGGTTGCGGAATTTAGGCAGCATGGTCTCGTGAATCAAGGTCACTCGGGATGAGTGAGGGTTGAGCTGCTATGAGTTGAAGGAAGTTACTATTACCTTTGAGGCAACTAAAGATGATTAAAAGAAGATAGATTTGTTAGCCATGGTTGAAATGGAACAAGTACGGCAATGATCAGTTCCTTCGGCATGATTGAGTACGTGTACGGTCTGTGCAGATATGTGTGGGGCCTGTCGGCCGTCGTAATAGATTTCAGTTTGAAATGAATCGACTTACGGGAAGTAGTATGAAAGAAATTAATTATGGAAAGTATTATGAAAGGAAAAGAAATGACTTATAAGTTTTGTACTCATGTAAGATATTATTGTTTCCCCAAGCTTTTATTTACTTAAATAATTGGAAAGGATTGTGGTGAAATGAACTTTACATTCTGTGTGCGCATGTTGTCGCTTCGTAATTTACATCCCACGAGCGATATGTAATTTCCTTCACTCTTATGGGAGCGGGCCGTACGACACAGCGGATTTATAGTGCCCTCTTGGTACGGGCCGGTCGATCCCCGGTAGTGCACCGGGATTTAATTAAGAATGCACTTTTGGTACGGGCCGGTCGATCCCCGGCAGTGCATGGACGAAGTTACACTATGATATGATATGATTACATTGATAGACGCACTCTTGGTACGCGCCGGTCGATCCCCGGCAGTGCGTAGGTAGGATTATTGTTAAGCATGCACTCTTGGTACGGGCAGGTCGATCCCCGACAGTGTATAGCTATTCTTCCTCATGACTTCGACCGGTTGTCTTATTCCTGTGTGCGCATGATTATTTGGCATTGTTTCATGGTTATTGACTTGTATTGGATATTTGGGGAAACGAAAGTGGCCATTTTTATCGTTCCAGTATTTACTTGGAATTCTGTGCTTTATACATAATTTTTACTCACTGTCTTACATGTCTTCCGCTTTTATTCGTTTTATCATTGTTATATCATACTGTTAGACCTTAGTGAGTGTCAAGTCGACCTCTCATCACTACTTCTTCGAGATTAGACGGGATACTCACTGGGTACATATATGTATATGTCCTCATGCTACACTTTCTGTGCATTGTGTTGCACATGTACCTTTATAGTACAGTGATCGATTTGGGGACTTATACGGGCTGCATTCATCCAGAGGTGTTCCACAGGTGCCGGAGTCTCCCTTTTGTGTACTTACATTTTATATTTATTGCCTTTGTCCAGTTTGTTTTTCGGACAAGCGTTGTCTAATTGTATAAATTCTTAGCAATTGCTCATGGACTTGTGTCACCGGGTTCTGGGGATGTCTTGGTATTTCTTTTATTTGTTTTAAGTTGGTTTCTTGCCGTATTTAAATTATGAAATTTATTTATTTAATAATGAAAATGCAAGAAGAGGCTTCGATTCTAAAATGTTAAACAGGAAAGTGTTCCAATTGATTAAGGGGTCGGCTTGCCTGACAGTGGTGTCCGGCGCCATCACAACCCATATGTTTTGGGTCGTGACAGTTAGGGCTTGAGATTTTTGAGAGCTTGAGGTTAGGAATGAAGGATCAAACAGTGTCGGATTTTGTTGAATTTTTTATGGTTAGGATCGTTCGTGAATGAGCTTTCTAGTTTTGTAAATTTTTTCGGGTTTTGAGACATGGTCTCGGGGGCCGAGTTTTAGCCAATTTTGGGTTTGGGCCTAGTTTTGTAGTTTTTATTGTGGAATTTGTTTCTTTAGCATACGTTGATTGTATTGTACTGGTTATGAATAGATTGGGAGCTTTTGGAGACTGAGTCGAGGGGCGAGAGCATCCTGGAGTAAGATTTTACGCTGTTAAGGTAAGTAACAGTTCTAAATCTAGTTTTAAGGGTATAAAACCCAGAGATTTGATATCATGTGACTGTTTGGAGGCGAGACCCATGCTAGGTGATGGGCGTGTGGGTGAATGCCGTGAAGGATTGAGACTTGGTTCGTCCCGTGAGGTTGTGAAGCCTAATAGCCTTTATTTGTGTTTATGTGTTTTCATGTATGCTAGAACTTGATTGCTTCCATGTTAGAGATCATGCTTAGGATTTATCTCTGCTCTCAGTAGTTATCATTCATGGTGATTCTTGTACATGTTTACCTCAGTCTCTATTATCTTCTTGTTGATTATAACGACCCGATCTGTCGTTCCGAGAGTTTAGCCCCGTTTCCCCTGTTTCAGCTTTATTATATGTTATTTAACCTAATTATGTTGTATTGGTTCGGTTAGTTTGGGTTCGGAGTGGTCGTGGTGAGAAATGAGATACTTAGTCTCTTAAGTTGGCCTTATCGTTAGAAAAGTCAACCGGAAGTTGACTATTAGGTAAACGACCTCGGAATGTGGATTTTATGGCTCGAGTAGCTTCGTTAGGAGATTTGGGACTTAGGAGTGTGTTCGGAATGTAGTTGTGAGGTCCGGAGTAGAATTAGGCTTGAATTGGCGAAATTACGTTTTTGGCAATTTTCGATTGTCAGTGGAAAATTAGCTATCGGGGTCGGAAATTCTGGAAGTTGGAACAAGTTCGTAGTGTCATTTTGGATGTGTGTGCAAATTTGTAGGTCATTCGGACGAGGTTTGGCTAGTTTCGGTATCGTTGGTGATTTTTGGAACTTTAAAAATCCTTAGGCTTAAATCATGGGTTGATTTGATGTTTCGATGTTATTTTGGGTGTTCCGAGGGTTCGACTAAGTCCGGATGATCATTTATGACTTGTTCATACTTTTGGTTGAGGTCCCAGGGGGCCTCGTGATAAGTTCGTATGGTTATCAACATGGTTTTTGGCATTTTGGGGTTGCTGGTGTAAGTCTTCTGGTTTTTCTGCACATGCGATTAGGTGCCGCAGGTGCGAGACCGAAGAAGCGGACAAAGGATCGCGGATGCGGAATTTTCTAGGTTGGCGAAGGACCGCAGATGCAGACGATTGGCTGCACCTGTAAAGTCGCAGGTGCGGATTTGTACCTTTATGTAATTTTGGGCAGGTGCACACCTGGGTCCGCAAGTGCGGGTCCGCATGTGTGATAAATTAGCCGCAAGTGCGGTCATCGCTGGGCTGAACATATAAATAGGAGTCTTAGCGAATTTTGGTCATTTTTTCCACCATTTGTACACGGGTTTGAAGCTTTTTGGAGAGTTTTGAAGAGGGAATTCGAGGGAACCTCGTGGAGGTAAGACTTTTGGACCTAAAACTCATTATATGGTATTATATGACTGATTGGAGGTGAAATTTATGGAAATTACAGACAAAAATTGAGGGATTAGGGCTTGAGATTTGAGACTTTGAATTGGGGATTTGAGAGGCCATTTGGGGTCCGATTTTGATGTTCTTGGTATGTATAGACTCGGGGGAGGATGAGGATTCTTGTGATGTAATTTTTATCGAATTCCGAGATGTGGGACCGGGGGTCGGGTTTTACCAATTTTGGGATTTTTGGTTAAATTTGATAATTTTCGACTGGCTTGATGATTTTAATCAGGTTTTGGTTAGATTCGGAGCAATTGGAGGTCGATTCGAGGGGCAAAGGCGTCGCCAATTAGTATTTTGGCCGGTTCGAGGTAACTAATGATTGTAAGTCTAGACCTAAGGGTATGAAACCTTGATATTTCGTATTGTTTTGATAAAGGAGGTGACTCACATGGTAGGTGACGAGCGTGTGGGCGTGCACCGATAGGGATTTTGACTCGGTCCGTCTCGTAGCGACTATTAAGCTGCATGTTTGATTTGAAATCATATGATATCCTGTATATTCTTTGAGATTTATACTATATTATGGGTTGTATGCCATGTTTGGGGCCTTGTGCCGACCCGTTTAGACCCTCAGGGGTATTTTCCCACTATTCTCACACTATTTTAATAGAAAATATGAACTCAGTCTTGCTTTATGCATGTTCGATGTCTATTACTGTTATCACCCTATTTTAGAATATTGAGAGATATTTTGGGTTGAGTCCCTGTAGTTTGTGATGAGTTGGGATGAGTCCTCGTGATTTGTGATGAGTTGCCCGAGTGGCTTGTGAGGATGATGACTGAGTGAGGCTGAGAGTCGGATTGTGAGGATAGTGATGGATCGGGATGCACGCCGCAGCGAGATATATATATTGGAGCGGACTACACGCCGCAGAGATATAGCGCTTGGTCTGTAGGAGCCCCTCCCGGAGTCTGTACACCCCAGTGAGCGCAATCGACTATTATGGATCATGCTGCACGCCGAGGCGAGTTACTATTATGGATTGGGCTGCACGCCGCAGTGGGTTATTATATGGATCGGGATGCATGCCGCAACAATTGTTATATGGTACTTGATGAGTGAGAGTGCTGACTGTGAGCATTGACTTATGAGAGTAGAGTCACGAGTGACTGAGAGGCTTTATTTGTGAGTGCCACTATTCTTGAGTGGCGATATTTTCATGAAACTACTGTTTTTGTTGTTTTTACATTGAACCTCTAATGGCAACGTTGAGCAAATGTTTTATATGTGATTTTAAATGGAAAACTGGAGCTTTAATGAAATGTTCGAGATGCAGATTTCTGACTCGATTAAAAATTTCCTTCACTGTTGCTTATTATATGGCTTTTCATGATCTTTAAATGATCGTCACTGCACTCAAGTCTTTAGTTATGGTTGTTACTTACTGAGTTGGCGTACTCACGTTACTCCCTGCACCTTGTGTGCAGATTTGGGTACCGAGGCAGAGCGATAGTTGATCTACCCCATTTGGAGCATTGTTCGGAGATTGTGAGGTAGCTGCTCGGCGTCCGCAGCCTAACTGTTCTCCTTCCTACTCTGTCATTTTACTGTACTTCCCAGACTTGTTGTAGTAAGGAATTAGTATCAGACTGTATTACTTCTTAGATGCTCATGACAATTGAGTCCAGGTGTTGGGACTATGTTTTAGACATCGTTGGCTATTATTATTGTTGAAATGCTTAAGAAATAGAATTATTATAAAACAACATACGATATTTTATGTATTAAATTAAAAACCATTATGTTATTTTCATTGAATTGGCTAGATTAGTATCACGATAGGCGCCATTACGGCCAGTTATTTGGGGTCGTGACATTGATACACTGTAATACTTTGATTTGGATTGCTTGCTTTATTTATTGAAAACCGTGAGGCTAGAGAGGTACATGACTGAGTGAGGCCGAGGGCCTGTTGTGAGATATTGTAATATAGCACGTGAGTTGTCTGTGCAGATCCAGATTGATACCATAGCACGTGAGTTGCCCGTGCGGATCCAGATATGATATGATAGCACGTGAGTGGTCCATGCGGATTAGCGCTTGGGATGTCGGAGCCCCTCCGGAGTCTGAACACCCCCAGTGAGCGCAAGTACCTATTGAGTGTGTGCATTGAAGGTTGAGGGATTGAGTGACAGTGCTTTTGAGGTTTCATCTATGCTGTTGTTGTTGCATTTATCTGTTATTTGCCTTGTAGTAGTTGATAATTTATGAAACTGATCTTTTACTCATGTTCATCCTTAACTGTGAAAATTGTTAATCAAATTTTTCTGCTTAGCTCGTCACTACTACTCATTTCCTTAGTTATTACTGTTACTTGCTGAGTCGGTTGTACTCATACTACACCCTGCACTTCATGTGCAGATCCGGGTGTTTTTGAGCGCTGCGATTGTTGAGTCCAGGCTAGCTTATCTTCGGAGACTGCAAGATAGCTGCCAGCGTCCGCATGACCTTGTTACTCCTTCTATTTCTATTTCTGGTTGTATTGTCAGTTAGACAGTTGATCTAATAGTTTATGGATTTAGATTCTCATGACATAGTGACACTCCGATGTTTTGGGCTCGTTTTTCGCATTTCAATTTCAAATTTAAAGTTTAACTCGATTTTCATGGGAATTTCTAATATTAAGAATCTTTTTTTAACTCCTATAATTAAATTGGTAGTATTTTTGGGAAAATAGGCTTGCCTAGTATCACGATAGGCTCCATCACGACAAGGTTAGATTTGGGTCGTGACAACATCTATTTTTATTTACTTAAATAATGCTTGATTCTAATGTGTATCATCACTTTCTTATCTATATTATTGAAATGTGTCAATCTATTTCATATTCATATGTCAAGGTCTATAAAAGTCTTATTTCTTTTTCTTTAAAATGGTATTTTTCTAGATTTTAAAAATGAAATAGAATATAACATAGTTAAGATTTCAAACATCAATAAACAGTTATCGTTAGATTAAGAAATAACTATTATGTGTAATACAAAAAGATTCTCCCATAAAAATATTTTGATATATCATATATTTTTGTTCAATTCTTACCAAAAATATATTTATCAAGATTTATCTATAACTCTAGATAACTAAGATTGGAATAATATCATATGGAAATAAAACCCCCCCCAAAAAAAAAACTCGTCACGACCCAAAAATCCATAGTCATGATGACACCTAACTCGACCCGCTAGGTAAGCCAACTAACAGTCATTGCAGTCCAAATGAGAGTTATAAGAAAACATTGAAGAATTATCGGAACATTTATACAATAACCAAGGACTGGTAGTACAAGTCATGAGATTCTAAGACTTAGAATTTATAAAAAAAATTGGTACAAATAAATATGTCATCTGTTTGAAGTTTACATAAACATATTAGAAAAATCTAAAGCTACCAAGGACATGTGGAAGCTATAATTGGAACAGAGGTACATATTCAATGTCAGCTCCTGCCATACACAACGACTCCAACTCCAAAATCTTCACGCCAAATGCTGAAGTTTAGTATGAGTACAACCGACCCTATGTTCCCATTAAGTGTATTTTCTAACCTCGTTGAAGCAGTGACGAGGATCTTTTTAGTTAAAAGATACTCATTGTATAACCTATGCGGTAGACTAGCAACAGAAACAGTTCTAGAACATTACAAATAAGAGTACAAGAAAACAACTACGCGAGGCAGTAAATAATTACTAGAAGAAATCACGGTAGTAAATTCATAACTTTCATGGTGTAAGAAATGTACTCAAGATATCAAATCAAATGGAATGGCAACACTCTTCGTGCGTTTATCTAATCTTCACCAAATATACGAATGTAGATCAAACCAATTGGCATGGAAACACCCTTCGTGCATTTATCTCTTGCTCACCGATCATACTTAAAACACTACCAACCAGGAGAAAGAAATGCCAATAACTATAACGATAAAGTGGGAGACACACAGGAAGTAATAACGAGCAACGCAATGCATATGGGAAACAATAACAAACCAAATAGAAGACATAGAAGTAATGATAGCATTTAAGAAAGAGGAGCATAATTTTTACTAGCTAACATGGTAGAAGGCTTAGATGTGAATATAACAGCCATGAAGGAAAGCATGATATTTATAAACTAAACAAATAGAAGACATGAGTAGCTAACATGGTAGAAGGTTTATAGGAAAGTGCAACAAATGATAAACGACATGATGTAGATATGACAAACAAGAAAGAAAGCATGATATTTGTAATTTAAATAGATAAAAGTCATGGATAACACAACAACAATTGAGATAGAGGACAAATACGAAACTATAACGACGAGTCACATAGAAAACATAGGTGCAATAGTAACAACTCAAGATAAAGGCATGCATGTATACATAAGGAAAATATATTAGCACATAATGCATGTCTCTCGTCCTCGTCTTCACGGAAACACCCTTCGTGCCATGAACACATGATAATATACAAATATGGTAATGTAAATGAAATGGCACGACATCACACTTCGTGCTTTTGCTCTCATCCTTGCATGATAATGTAAATAAAATGGCACGGTATCACCCTCGTGCGTTTACTCTCATCCTCACATGACAATGTAAATAAAATGGAGTGGGATCACCTTTCGTGATTTTACTCTCATCCTCACATGACAATGCAAATAAAATGGCATGTCATCAAACTTTGTGCTTTTACTCTCATTCTCACATGATAATGTAAATGAAATGGTACGTCATCACCCTTCGTGATTTACACTCTTCCCCACATGCTAATGTATATGTAATGGCACGATATCACCCTTGTTTGGCCATTTTTTTATTCAACTAAGAGAAAAAAATAAGGTTAAGTATAAAACTTGTGGATTAGAGTTAACTTTTAAATTTATTGGAGAACGAGGGAGGGGAGGGGAG
>ML290493.1:0-17138 GCA_005239495.1 Nicotiana undulata | reverse complement strand
GGGGGGGGGAGTTTGACTAGACACATATAGAAACACCCTAAAGATAAAGTTAAATTTTTTCAAATGAAAGCAACAACCGAGGGGACATATGTACCTAGTCAGGTTGACCCTAGTACCGGGTCAAACCAGTTTCAATGTTTAATGCTCGTGTAGCTGATGATGATGAGCACCTTACAAATCAGGATTGGGCTAATGTTAAAATGCTTGTAGATTTTTAATTTTTTTTTCATATTGCTACAAATAAATTATCTGGGCAATATTAGCATACTATTTCTAACTGTTTAGTTTGTATTGTAGAACTTGCTACCTTGTTTACTCAATTTTCAGATGGTGTGGTAATTTATGAACTTGCTATTATTTCTATGAGACAAAAGTTTAAAAAATATTTTTTCCCTATTCCCCCTATTTATGTTGTTGCTGCCTTGTTAAATCTTACTATGAAATTAGGAGGTCCTGAATTGTGGTATGAAACTGTTTATAATGGTTTAGCACTTGAAGATGAGGAATTGTCTACACTTCTGGAAGCAATATCTTAAATTAAAATAAATGCTCAAACTATTTATAGTTATTATCAACTTGCCTTAGATCCTGCTAGACCAAATGTTCCAACTCCTACTTCTTCTAGTTCGCAATCATCTAAAAGAACTGTGGGAGTAAGAGCACTTAGTGCTTGGGCGGGGTTCAGGGGTTCTCAAGGTTCCATGGCTAGTGATTGTTCACAACTAAATGAGCTTGAAGTTTATTTTTCGCAGGGACTTGAAGAAGTGAATCCCGCGACTCCTTTAATATTTTTGATGGTGGAGGGACAAAGAAAAATACTTTCCAGTTCTTTCAAGTATGGCTCAAGACCATTAACTATTCAAGCTTCAACAGTAGCATCGGAGAGCGCTTTTAGTAAAGCAAGACTTCAACTCGGTGATCATAGAGCGTCTATGATGGAGAGCTTGGAAAAATCAGTACTCTTTCAGAGATTGGATATGTTCGGAACGAAGAAACTTTGGACTTGCTGAATCACTACTAGAGGTAGACGAATCTTACGAAGAAATTCTAGCTGAACTTGCGGAGGATGATGCTTCGCCCGGAAGTGGTGATGAACAAGCTTCTTTTCCGCCACCACCAACGGAAATTCCTCCGGACCTTGAAGGATTTATGAAATTTGTAAGAGTTACAATGTAAACTAATATGTAACTTGTATTTTGGCACATTTTGATTAGTTTTTTTTTCTTTTCAATGGTGGTATTAGCACCTTGTTGTGCTCATTCCATTGTGGGTAGGAAGACTATGAAAGATATTTCCATTTTTTGTTAATGGCATAATAATAAAAGTTATAACGCACTCGTTCGAATATCTCTTTAAAATGTTTTTGTGTTTGAATTTGAATTACAAAATTTAAGTCACAATTATATAATATAATTTACAAGAAATTGCCTTAGATAATTTTTTTTAAAAAAATAGTCCGGGCCCACTTAGACCCGGGGATCGGCCTACTTAGCTAGGGACCATTTGGGTCTGGGCCCGTCCCGGGCCGGTTACTACACAAAGGCCCGTGAAGCCCGGGACCGTTTGGGCTCGGGACCGGTTGAGCCAGACCCACATAAGCCCGATCCATTTGAGCCCGGCCCGGGCCCTACCCAGAATACAACATTATGTAAATAAGATCATGATAATGTAAATTAAACGACACGTCATCACCTTTGATGCCTTTACTCTTATCCTCACGTGATAATGTAAATGAAATGGTACGTCATCACCCTTCGTGATTTACACTCTTCCTCACATGATAATGTATATGTAATAGCTCGATATAACCCTTCGTGCTTTACACTCTTCCTCACCAAGCACATGTATATTAATGACAAGCAAGTTAGGAAGCATGAATAACATCAAGGAGAGTGTTTAAGCGGATATTCCAAATGAACATCAATCACAACTTTCAAGAAAATAATAATTCAATAAACCTCAAGAACCTTATTGTGCAAGTATTTCAACAAGTCTAAAAACTTATCTTCAATTAAAGTATAGAATCTAATATCGCAAGAATAACGATTGTAGCGATGTTTTAGTGATTAAGCATAGACCGAATTTAACACATCAATAGTTCACGAAAATCCGTCAAAATTTTGATAAAGTTATAATAAGCTAAATCTTAGTTTCTAGCATTTAATTTCACATTCTTAGTAGTATAGAAGTCAATTAAAACATGAAACAAGAAGGTCACATAATTCTACAAGGCACAATTAATCATATAATTTAGCCCCGAGCATGATTAAACCTGGAACATGCATATACACTCATCGCCTCATATATGCATCACCCCATAGCAAACAATGGCAATTAGTAGGAAAAAGTCTCCCAACATAGTTAGGCAAGACACTTACCTCATACAAGCGCAATCAATACATTAGAAGCGTCATCCCGCTCAAATCATCCTGCGAACGGCTCAAAACTAGCCAAAATCAACTCAAAATCATCAAATAATGCCATAAGAAGCAAACCCAATCGATAAAGGTCGAATTTGTACACATTTACTCAAAGTCAACAACAAGTAAAACCTGGGCCCGAATCTCAAAACCCGACAAAACTCACAAAATCCAACAACCCATTCAATTGCGATTCCAACCATATTAATTTCACTAAATTCCGACTCCGAATCGATGCTCAACACTCAAAAACTCACTTTAAGAAAGTTTAGACAAAATCCCAATTTTTCTTTTGAAATTATCAATCAAAGGCCAAAAATGAATATGGAATCACATAATATAATCAAAACCGAGTGAAAACACTTACCCCAATCCATGTAGTAAAAATACTCTCCAAAATCGCCCAAATCCGAGCTCCAAACCCATGTGAGAAAAAGTGACTAATCGGAATAAGTAAGAAAATGTAGCAATTATTATAGCTCGAACAGATCCAAGATGACCCCAAAACTTACATTTGATACGCCCAACATAATCGTTGTGAGATTACGCCCAAGATAGTCTTTTGAATCACCCAATTTGTCCTTGAAACGAGAGAGATATAATGTTTTAAGTTTTACAGCAAATCTGAAAATCTAAGAGAAAAAAATGAGATTTTTGTAATTATTTTACACCAGAAAATCAGCAAAAAGAGAATTTTCGTTTTTTCACCCCAAAACTCATTCGAAACCTCCTGTAAACAAACCATGTATGTTTTATAATCATAAAACAAGTTATGAACCTGTTCGGACACTCAAAACACTGAAAAGAGGTCATCTTGACCCGGTATTGAAAATCCAAATCTTAACTTAACTAGTTTCTCTACCAATAATCCAAAACACACCCGAGCTTTTCGGGAACCCATTCAATTATACCAATAAGTCCTAAAACCCGATACAAACTTATTCGAAGCTTCAAAATCATATCAAACAACATAAAAACCACGAATCGCACCTCAAATCAAACTTAATGAACTTCTTGTCATGACCCAAACCAACACGTCGTGATGGCGCCTATCGTGGAACTAGGCATGCCAACTACTCAACCATTTCAATACATTAAAATCTTTGAAAAATACGGAAGCAATCAAATTTAAGGAATACTCTTTTAAAACAAAATAAGAAAAACAGAATCTCAATACAAAATCTCTCCCAAAATCGGGGCGTCACCGAGTACCTGAGCATCTAAATAGGAATATAGTCTAATACAATTCCTAGATAACAAAACTAAAATATCAAATGAAGATTCAAATTGTACCTCCGGAGACGATCAAAGAATTTCCTCATGTATACTATGCGATATGTGCCCTTCTTGGATTTGATAATGACATCATCCACATATACCTCCATCTCCTTGTATATCATGTCGTGAAAAATAGTTTCCATGGTCCTCATATAAGTGGCCCCATCATTCTTCAGACCAAACGACATCATTTTATAGCAGAACACCCCCCCCCACGCTGTAATAAAAGCTATTTTCTCGGCATCTCCTTCATCCACCCTGATCTGATGATATCGCGCGAAGCAATCCACAAAGGATTGCAGATCATGCTTGGCGCAGTTGTCGATCAGTATGTGTATGTTGGGTAGTGGAAAATCATCTTTGGTACTTTCTCTGTTTAGGTCCCTATAGTCGATACATACTCCGACTTTCCCATCCTTCTTCGGAACCGGCATGATGTTGGCCGACCAAGTCGTATATTCAACCACTTTGAGAACCTTAGCTTTGATTTGTTTGGTGGCTTTTTATTTGATTTTCAAACTCGTATCCAGCTTGAATTTTCTGAGTTTCTACTTTACCGACGGACACATTGGGTTGGTAGGTCATTTATGATCACTATTGATGAGCTCAAACCAGTCATATCATCATAAGACCATGCAAAGATGTCTTCATATTCTTTCAGAAAATGGGTGTATTCTTCTTTCTCTGATGGTGACAGGTGAATGCTTATGCGAGTTTCTTTGACTGTTTCGGAATCTCCCAAGTTGACTATCTCAGTTCCGTTCAGGTTAGACTTAGACTTGTTCTCAAAATTCTCAACTTCTCTGACAGTTTCCTCAGGTATTATATCCACTTCTTATATTTCGTTTGAGTCACTATCCTTATGTTGCGTTGTCTCATTACATGTCACAATTGTTGGTTCATCAAGATAAGAAATAGTAATGTTGTAGAGAGAAAAATGCAGATGATAGTAATAAATAATAAAATAGTAACCATTGATAAGTATCGAGATGTCAAAAAAAAGCGATTTTAATGATTCAAGCAAATGTTTCAAAACAAAATGTTGAAAATGTTTTTTAAAATTCCCATAAGAATTGTTTTCAAAATGAATGACACTAGGAGCTAGGCTACCCCAGAACTCGGCGGGCCCTTGATGATGTGGCTGTCCAGTTCCTGAGAACAACTCCCTTCTCTATTGTCTGGATGACGAGGCCTTTCTCCTCCTCCTCCTCAACTATTACGCTGCAGTCCATATCTTCATCTTCCAAGAACAGATTCCTCAATTCAGCTAGAACTTTATCTTCTTCAGATCCCCACATCATATCAGCCTGATGAAAGGATTGACTCAAATGTGGTATCGGCTGCTCGAGAGGGTAGTATGGACCGCGCCATGGTGGTGACAAATTCTGATACTCGTGCCAGATGTATTGATATCCAAGTCCAAAGGTCGTGCCGTGACGCTTTAGTTTAATTGGTTTGGTGATCCCTTGGAGATTTTTGCGGAGACCCTTGCTGGGTTCATACCCTGTCCATGACAATATGCTTTATATTTTTCTACTCCACCATATGTCCTTCTCAATTTCGTTAACACGCTCAATAAAATGGTAAGTTTCTCCCCCTAACTTCCTTATATTCTCCACAACCGGAACAGTCTAGTTGGTGTAAATAGGGTTACTCCCATCCCCATGAATGATCACCTCCTGATGATTCCATTCGAACTTCACAGCCTGATGTAGAGTAGACGCTATAGCCCCAGCGACGTGTATCCAAGGTCGTCCCAATAACAGATTATACGAGGCAGATATGCCGAGTACTTGGAATTCAACATCGAAAAAAGTTGGGCCCATTCTTAAGCAAAGGTTGGTTTCTACGATCGTGGCCCTTTGAGACCCATCAAATTCTTTTACGTTCATAGTTTCTACTCGTATCTCATGCAAACCTTTACCCAATCTCTTCAAAGTAGTCATCGGACAGATGTTGAGACTTGAACCCCCATCTATCAAGACTCTGGAAATAAATTTGTCTTCGCACTACACTGTGATATGCAGCGCCCTGTTGTGGCTCAATCTTTCCGGCGACAGTTTGTCTTCATGGAATGTGGTCTTATGGCTCTCCAATACTTGTAGTACCATGTTATCAGTATCCCCACTGGTAATGTTGTTGGGTACGTAAGCCTCATTCAATACCTTCATCAATGTGTTCCTATGAGCTTCAGAATTGTGCGGTAATTATAGAATTGATATATGAGTAGGGGTTTTATTCAAATGGTCAACCACAGAGTACTCTCTCGCTTGCACTTTTCTCCAAAGATTATCAGGGCCGGTTTCAATGATAGGCTGTCTAGAAGCGGCTTCTTTATGTGGTGTTGTCCCAGGGTACAACATTGTAATGATGATGTTGGTTCTGTGGAGGAGTTGGTACCGGCGGAGGATTAGGATTTTGGGGAGGCGCGGCGTATTGATGAGGTGCATGAGGATTATGCGGGTGTTGGTTTTGTGTGTCTTGAGAAGGTGTTGGGTTTTGGGCATTTTGTTGGTTGATGTGTGGGGCATTCAAGGTGAGGGAGAGGTTTTCCAAGTTACGTACCTGCTCAAGTTCCCCTTGTAACTCCAGTACCTTTTTCTCTAACCTCAAACCCAAGTCATTTTGCGCTGGAGTACTTCGACCATCCAAAGTTTCGACATTCTCTGCATGTGTTGCGTTGTATTTCCTGATACCACTCATATCGTCCATCTTAGATTTTCCCTTGTTTTTAGGATCACTTGGAGAAGGAGTAGGTGGAGGACCTCTAGATCTAGTATGATATGACGATGATGCTACTATGCACGAACCAACCTTAGGGGATGGGAATAAACAAAACAAAGAAAATCAAAAGGTAAACAAGTCAGTAGGGAATATTAAAAGGATATTTATAGTATTTAAACACATATTGCGAAATTATAAATTCGTGTCCTAATTTGGGGGACCTCATTGTGCCCGAGGTAGGCCTTGCGACATATAGATTTGGAGAAAACTCAATGCCAATAATTGTGTCATTTTATTAATATGATAAATAGATCAAATCTCTACTAAAACGATAATAATTATGAAGAACTACTAGTGGAATTTGCCTTTTACAATCGAATTCTAAAATGAATCTAAAAATAAGTAAATAACAATCCTAATGTACTCGGTCCTAGAGAGACCTTCTCCAAGCTTGGCTTTCTTAGCCCCATCAATCAGATTCCCCAGGTCGCGTATGTCCAACAACACATATGCCTTTGCTAGATGTCATCCTTCATTCCTTATGCGTTATGACAATCCGAGACCCTTTTCCTCATCTTCCCTCAATTTCCATCAAACCCTTCTCCAAATACTCCAGCCTCTCTGTTGATTTGGTAGCAATTCCTCTCCATTCGTTGATTGCTTCCATGTCCACTTTATGTTGTTCCAAATACCTAGCTTCAGATTCAAAAACCCTTTTTCGCAACCTCCTGTATTTGACTTGCGCCTCAGCATCTTCGTATTATGACCCTATTTTTCAAATCAATCCCTGGCTTGACCTTTCCCGCAATGTCATCGACTTACCATGATGGGTAGAAATACACATGGTCGGCATGATACCGATCTGGCTCGATAGTGTCCTTTTCTACAACAATCTTTTGATGCCACATGTGTTGTGCCTCGAACTTAAATGAAATGTCATTCCCTTGGAAGTCTGATTTGTAATGAACCATTTTGGAAACTCGTGGTATGACCTGTTTCCTCCCAGCTTGCCTCATGAATCTAATAGAAGCATAAGGATAGATAACACTTTATCTGATTAGCACTAGATGAGGAGCATCTCTCGACCTGATGATGAATTCACTACTAGGGAACCACTCGAACATCAAATGGACCTTGTCATCAGTCAAATTGCTAAATAAGTGTACCCAGCTCACGGTGTTTCCCGGTTGTGCAAACCTGTCTGGAATAAAAGTCATTCTCTTCGGATGGTGATAATCTATGTGGTCATTCCATAGTCGCCGTGAAAATTCTTGACGATATTGTCCTGTTTGAAGGTTTTCCAACAACCATAGTTGCAGCAACAAATTGCAACCCTCAAAATGCCTATATCCTTTCTTGCAACGGTCTAAGGCTTGGTATATCTCAACCACGATCATCAGGACAATAGTGTAAGTCTGCCCCTCAATTCCTTCCATTAGGGTCTTAGTGACCATATCTAGGCAAGTATGGATCTTTTCTCCTTGTATTGGGAATACCAGCATCCCCAGCAAACAGACAATGAATTCAAAAACCCGGCGGTGGGTCAAACCTAGAGAAGTGATGGCAAACTCATCATGATAAAGGCGATAGGACTTGCTGTACCCATAACGCTTGTAAAGGAAATCGAATGGTATGTTAGATTTTTTCATACAGACTAACTCATCATTCTTTCTAAAATCCATCATTTTTAGAAAGCCTCGAGAAGTATGATTTTCCGGTACCAACAAACCAGGGCTATCCCATGGAAGCCCAACAAAGCCTCATATTTTCTCTAGAAGGGGAGTCATTTCTATATCACCAAAACGGAAGACGACCCTCTTCTCATCCTAGAACATAATAGCGGCCTCAATTAATACATTATTTGGCTGAATATCTAACAAAGAAGGTAATTCCTGAGAACTCTTTTCACATGATTTTTTTCGCTTGGCGAGAGATTTTCCCACCATTCTAGCAACAAAGGTGGGATACTTCTCACCATGCTGAACCTGGGGACTTCGTGCCTCATTTATGCAAAACAAATAAAGTTAGCCCATTCCCCCTCCAGATTCGACTATTTACACATTAATGATTAGCATATTGACAAGTTTTCTCCAAATAATGCACATATCATGATTGTAACCATTGGGATTATGGATATCCCGATGGGCTTTGGACAAGGCTTGCATTAGAGAGTTATCATGCGACAACGTTCTAACCCATACTATGTTTAGACATGATGCATGCACAGTTAATATCAGGGTGATAGTTTCTAGAAGAGTCTAGACCGGTACCCTCAAGTGGACAACTTGAGAGGGAAAGGAACGGAATCGTCGATTGCACCGCTAGTCGACTAGTTTTACCGCAAATAAGACTTTCCAAATTTAAAAGGGTGATTTAGGAAGAGCGCGGACACTCATCAAGCGCCGCTATGTTATTAATTATGCACGAGTGGAATATGATGTGGATCATGCTTTATGTAAAGATAGAACAACACGTTGTCAAGTATTTTGCATGATGAAGACAATACAATATTAAATGAAACGTAAAGACATAAAAAGAAAGAAAAAACAAGGAAGAAGTTAGTTCGCGCAATGTGAAAGAATTGTAATAAAGCAAACAAAGGGTAGGGATGGCGAAAGAAATGATATAGCAAATTTAAAAATGATTCGGAGCATGTGGACATAACTGAAAATAAAGGGAAAATGCATATTGTAACCAAATTAGGCAAAGATTTGCATATTAACATGAATTCACACAAAGGGAAAATAGGGAAGAGGATGTGCATGTAGCAATAAAAGGGGAAATGGGACCGAGATATTCATGTAACAACAAAATAATAAAGACATGCTTATCAAAGAAGACTAATTCATATAGACCATGTTCGCAATGGTAAGAGCCTAAAAACTTTCCCAGCAGAGTCGCCATGCTGTCGCGCCCCTTTTTCTAGCGAAATCGGGTTTTGACACGTGAAAACTCTTTTAAGGAAGGGTGTTGAAAGAGAGAATCACCACCTAACGGGTTTGAGGTGCGTTAGGGCACCTATTTGCATGTAACTCTGGTTTAACCAGTTTGCGCCACCAAATATTGGGTAAGGGCTCAAATTACTTCGAGGAGAAGGTGTTAGGCACTCCTCGAGGTCCACAACTATAGGTCCCAGCCGAATTCGAATTATATAAGTTAGTCAAAATAAAGAGAAAAGACAAAATTGGGCAAATAAATAAAATAATTGATTTTAAGGAAAAGGTGTGGGGGAGGGGGAGGGGTCTAAGTTTTTTAGCCTAAAGGTTCACCCCGTGCAACATAAATAATACTTCGTAACTCCCTCGAGGTAGGGTGTTACTCGTATTATTCATTAGGCACAGACTATCATCTCCTGCTACCCGATTACTATCTTTAAGTTGTTTACCTAAAGCGCACTAATTGATTCTAAATCATACCTTATGCGTGAACTACCCATCCCATACTTATAGTCCAAGAGGCGTTTGGACCTCTATCATGGATTGTTCTAGACTCAACTTAGGTTGCTCAAAATGAGAAAACTAGGCGACATACAAAACAAGTTGGACTTTCATGTATAAACAAATAAGGGCTTAAGTTAGCCTCCACACATAGGCAACAAATGCACGCAAACAAATTAGGCATTTGATAGTTGCAGATTTTAGACAAGTTAAGGCCATTAAATCCTATAGACATGATCTCTATGTGACTCTGGATTTTTAATGCGCAGGCAGTTTCATACGCGATGTACCATTTTGAAACGACCTCTAAGTGACTACGCAACTGCCTACTGATTATAAGTTATAAAAGGTTAAACTTATAGGCATGATATCTAGGTGATTTATACAATAATTGATAGTGGTAACTACATGAGAACATTCAGAATTGCTTAGTTGGATCCCATAGGCATGCTTTCTAATGGTGGAAATGATACAATGTTGAAAGTTCAACATTAGCACTTAAAAGAAGCGAGCAAGATAATCAATAATTAAGACTAACTTTAGATCTTATAGGCATGATTTCTATAGTCACAATTAAGACTGATTTTAGATCCTATAGGCATGTTATTAAGTGAACAACAACATGTTAACCAATCGACCCTATAGGCATGATATCTAACATGTAGAAGCAGAATATATGTCAAAGAAATTAAACACCTATAGGCAGGTTATCTAACACGCATCATAGTAGAACATATTTGTACAAACTAAACCCCTATAGGCATGTTTTCTAACACACACAATAGCAGAACATGTTTGAGCAAAGTAAACACCTATAGGCAGGATTTCTACCCATTTCATGCAAATGTTAAAATAAACATGTTTTCCATATTTTACTAACACCCCAATTGTTATTACAACATTATTACTGACCCAATGAATGGAACAAATTACAGAGTAGAAATAACTGTAGTGAGCCCACAGTAGGCCCAAAGATATACCCAACCAGGCCAAGCATTCATTCTCAAGGCCACATAGTTCACAACAATCCAGAAATCATATCTTCATTTATATAAGGCAGCCAGAAACCAATAGATTAAGTCAGTAGGTAAAAAGAAAAGTCGAGAAATTAAAAAAGAGCCAGGACCCTAGTGTGTCAGAGTTTCCAAGGGCTTCAAGAACCCAAGGCAGTGTTCACACTAGGGAGGTTAATAGAGGAAATTAAGAGAATGACTAGGGACCAAGTCCTAGTGTGTCAGAGTTCACAAGGGTCTCAATTGGACCCCGAGCAGTGCTTACACTAGGGAGGTCAAATGGTAGAACCTAAGTAGCCTTGGCTTTCAACATGCTAAGAATGGGAAATCAAAAGATTCCAGGTAACAGGTGAAAGAGAATGGACCAAGGTTGAGAGACAGGAATTGAGGGATACTTATAATTTAAATAAACATGACCAAATTTAGCATATAGAGCAGATAATCGAACAAGACACAAACTTAGCAGGTTCAACACTTATCACATAGGCAGTCACATATTGAAAGGGTTGAGGAAAGAACAAGTTTTCAGGATGGACAAAGATCATCATGCACATATACATAATATAAAGTACGTGTTGATACCCAATTTTTCCTCAAATTATTCTCAAACTTGCATACCAACTTTCAAAATTACTCTTTGTAATAATGAGCATTTTTTCCTATTTTTTTTCATATTTTATACTAAATTATTTTCCTGTTTATTTAATATTTCATATTTAAAATTTTCATAAAATATGTTATAAATATTTTCAAAAATATTTTCTAGCTCAGTATGTTATTTAAAATTATTCTTTATCCAGTAAAATTCAACTATTTTACAAATTAGTCAATTGGGTATTATTTAATTTCAATTACAATACTTTTACAATTATGGCCCAATTGGACATTTTTGCATTATTTGAATTCGAAATTTATGCATCTTTACACCTAATATTAGTTAATTACTGTGATTTTACCTATTTTAACTTGATTTCATTTTTTATATAATTATTGGCTATTTTAGTCAATTAATTATCTATTTTATTGGGTATTTAACCTTTAGCCACATTTTTAACCCAATCCTTAAACCCAATTACCCAACCCATCAGACCACCAAATGACCCGGCCCAACCCCCAATTAATCTCAGCCGTTGATCATATGAGATCAACGGCCCAAATCTGTTCATACCACAATTAATTCCTAACTACCCCTTCCCCGACCCCTCATTCTTCGAGACCAACTCTCTCTCTATCTCTGGTCTCTCTCTCTCCCTTATCTCTAGAACCTTCCCTGTTCCCCCATCTCCGATGAAGCTCCGCCTTTCTCCGACCATCTCCGACCACCATCCTTTCGACCACCAGCCTCCATGATGCCTCCTCTCTCCGGTTCACTTCATCTCTGAAGCCTCCAATGGTCTCGACCTGTCCAACTCACTACTGGAGCTCCTACTTGGGTTGTTTTCGACCTTTCTCCAGTGGGGTTTTGACTCGACTATGCCAGAACCACCATGACCTTTGAGTTTCACGACAGGTTCTCCTATTTTTCTCTGGTTTCTTATGAAACCATAATTTTTGACCTATACCTCTTAAATCTCTGGTATTTTTAGCGATTTAAGCTTATTCCTTTATGTTTTATACTATTCTCAACTCGATCTTTTAAGATCCATCAGCTTTAAACGTTTCTTGCTTACTTTTAAAACTTAGGGTTTCTCTGAGTTTTTCTATGCTTGTTTTAAACTGATTTCTTCTTTATGTCTAAACTATTCTCTGCATATCTCAAATGATTCTACGTTCTTACCGCTTTCTAACTTGCCTATTTTGAAACCCTAATCTTCCTAGACCTCTATACGTGATTCTGTGTACTGGCATGACTGTTCGTTTCTATTTGCTTGAGTCTCTGCGACTATGTTGTTTGAATAAGTGTTACTGAGCTTCCTTAACCTCACTTATGCTTGTGACTACTACGGCTGTTCCGACTTGCATCTTTTAACTTGCCTGTCTACTATTTCTGAGTACTCCTGTCTATTTATACGATTGTGACTCTTATATGATTATATGCTAGAGGTTTGGTTGACAGACCTTCCTTTTATTGCTATCCAAATTGATTGACTCGTCTGTGGTAATTTATTCTTACTGGTCGTTGCCTTAATTAAACAAATTTGAACCTTGGTCTTGATTGTTTACCCTATTGCTTAGTAAACCTGATTCTTTCCTTGATTAAGTGTTGTCTGATCCTTTACCTTGCCTATATGTATTACCGTTTGAATTTGAATCCCTTGAATTAAGGGAATGATTGTATTGATTTCTTGGTTAATTAATTCCGAGTCCCCTGTTACTTAACAGACCTGGATTTTTCCTTGTTTAAACCTTGTACTGATATGGCGATATGTCTTTACCATTTCTGAGTTTGAACTCCTTGATTTAAGGAAACCGTGTATTTTTCTTACACTGATTGGATTATGTCTTCTTTTATTACCATGCCCTTGTAATTCTTACTTTATTTTTTACCTACCTATTTTCAACTATAAATACTATATGTTTTTCAATAACACAGACACACGCACAAACTTGTGTTAAAAACTCTGTCTTCTTACAAAGTTATTTGATCTACTACACTATTCTTTTGCTCTTGGTTACTGTTAGCCGGCTATAACCAAGGCTAACCATTGTGCTCTTTTGTCTTGCTCTTTCAATTCTGCTTACTCTTTCTCACTGGTATGTTCTAATTAAGATTCAATGTCACGACCCGAAATCCCACCTTTCAGACCGTGACTGCCTCTAACGTTGAACCCGCTAGACAAGCCAACGTACAGAACATTTTAACATCTATAAACAACGTAACAGTATTTAAGGCCATTAACCTTCAAACCTTTACTGGAATATCCCGAATCATGAACTTTCAACTTTTCTTGAAACACCCAAAATCACTTCAAAAGTTTTATAGCAGAAAATTAGTAATATTTCAAAACGCATAATGAAACGATAAAGACAACAATATCAAAAAATCCCAATACCGGGGTGTCACAACCTCACGGACTAGCTATAAGAATACTAAATACAAGTCTGAAAGGAAATACGGTATTGTCTTTAGAACTGAAAGAGAAGTAAGACAATAGGACACAATAGTAGAAGAGACTCCACGGTCCAGCTAGTGGTATACCTTGAAGCTCGATGTGGACTGAAGGTGACTCCCTCAGAGCAGTCCACGGAGTCCAGGAGCGGGATCTGCACAACATAAAGAAGTGCAGTGTAGTATCAGTACAACCGACCCCATGTACTGAGTAAGTGCCGAGCCTAACCTCGGCCGAAGTAGTGACGAGGCTAGACTTGACAATAACGATAACCTGTCCTATTCTACAGCAGGTAACAGGGATAATACGAGACAAGAGATAAGCAAACAAGTAAGGGATACGGGAGCAGTAAAGGGGAAACAAGTGAAGTGAAGCAGTCTAATTGACAGATAGAAGTAAACAAGGGAGGCAATCTAACACAATAGCCCACGAAGCAAGTATAAATATCAGAAAAGTAAACAATGGCACGGCATCACCCTTCGTGCTTTTACTCTCTTCCTCACAATGCAATGTAATCAAGTATCATGGCACGTCATCACCCTTCGTGCTTTTACTCTCTTCCTCACAATGAAATGTACGATGTATCATGGCACGGCATTAACCTTCGTGCTTATAATCAATAAAAGTCATGGCACGACATTAACCTTCGTGCTTATAATAAACATGAATTGTGGCACGACATCACCCTTCGTGCTTTACACTCTTCCTCACTATGCAATGTAATCAAGTATAATGGCACGACATCACCCTTCCTGATTTTACTCTCTTACTCACCAAACAATAACAGCTAAAATGGCAAGGAGTACATCATAGTGGAAATAAGCAGTTCAAAACACCCGACAAGGGGAAAACATCAATTAGTAGCTCAAGAAATGCCCGACAAGGGTCTCATCTATAACCAATTACCTCAATCACATACTCTACACTTGTATTATCATTCGTATCAACACTTTTCAAACTCAACAGCCAATTCTTTCAATCACAAATAAATTACCAAGTAAAGACAATCTCATAATATGCTAAACATGGAAGAAATACTGCAATTTCTATCAAAATAGACTCACGGGCATGCTTGACACACATTTCATAGGCACTCGTCACCTTACCTATGCAATGAACATGATAATCACTTAGCACATAGAAAATAATACCTATTCCCTCAATAAAGTTAGGCAAGACACTTACCTCGGTCCAAAGTATAGCAATCAACCCTCTAAGACCGTCTTTCCTTTATAATCCGACTCCGAAACAACGATATCTAGGCATAATTAATTCAATAATATCAATAAAAACTCGATAACACAATCCCATAGCCTAGATATTCAATTTCTAGCATTCTTCCAAAAATACCAAAATTCGACTCCGGGCCCGCTTGGTCCAAATCGAGGTTCGGACCAAAACCCAATCACCCATAATCCCACGAGTTCAAATATATGATTTGTTTAAAGATCCGACCCCAAATTGAGGTTGAATCACCCAATATCCCATAAGCCCTAACTCTACCCCAAACCCTTAATTTTTACTTTGATTTTAGGAATTTAGGCCTATAGTTTCTAGTGATTATGAAAGGAAAGTGGAAGAAATAGAAGTTGAAATCACTTACCCAAAGGTTTATTGAAGGATCCTAGCTTGGGGGTCGACAATGGAGGTTGGAGGAGGAGAAGAAGGCTGGAAATTATGAAATCCCGTGTAGAGTATTCTATTTTTAAGACTTAAAAATAACTGGGCGATTTTGTTCTCTACGATCGCGGAAGAGGGGCTGCGCTCGCAGAGCTTGAAGTTTTGCTACTATGCGATCGCGGAAGGGAGCGGGCCAGGCGTCTGCGATCGCAGACAAAACTACGCGATCGCAGAGAAATACTACCCAGCCCCCACCTGCCTCCACTGACACACTATGCGATCGCAGAAGACGAGATGCGATCGCATAGTGCAACCCAGTTGCCCCTTCACCTAAGCCTATGCGACCGCGAAGAAGGAATGCGATCGCAAAACGTCTGGACTCCCTACACTGCGATCGCGGACCCATCCATGCGATCACAGAGAACAACAGGCCCTCCCCCACTCTCAACTCTATGTGATCGCAACTCCACCTATGCAATCACATAGACTAAGCTACTAGACACCGGAAGCTGCAATTAAACACCAGATTTTTTCATGTTTTCACACCCTGTTAGCTACCCGAAACTCACCCGAGCCCTCGAGGCTCTAAACCAAAAACACACACGACTCCCAAAACATCCTACGGACTTATTCCAACTTTTAAATCACCAAAATATCATAAAAACAAGGAATTAAACCTTAAAACTCATTGAATTTCCTCAAAACTTCATAAAGCTTAATTTTTCCAATTTTGATCCGAATCACGTCATTTCAAGTCCGTTTTACACCAAATTTCGTAGATAGATCACATAACATATAATAAATCTGTCCCGGGCTCCGGAACCATAATACGGGTCCGGTAACACGGTTTTCACATCAAAGTTCATTTTCAAAAACCTTTATTACTTTCATAAAACAATTTTCTTTAAAAATTAATTTCTCGGGCTTGGGACCTCGGAATTCGATTCCGGGCATACGCCCAAGTCCCATATTTTCGTACGGACCCTCCGGGGCCGTCAAATCATGGGTCCGGGTCGGTTTACCAAAAATGTTGACCAAAGTCAACTTTATTCATTTAATTATCATAAATTTCCATTTTCATCAACTTTCAGCATAAAGACTTCCAGGCTACACGCCCGGGCTACGCACGCATATCGATGTGAGATTAACGGAGGCTTTCAGGGCCTCAGAACACAGATTTAACTAGAATTACTTAGGATGACCTTTTGGGTCATCACAAATCTCCACCACTAAAACAAACGTTCGTCCTCGAACGGACATAGAAAAGTACATGAGTCTGAGAAAAGATGGGGGTACCGACTCCTCATATCGGACTCGGACTCCCAGGTAGCTGCCTTGGCAGGCTGACCTCTCCACTGAATACGGACCGAAGGATAACTCTTCGACCTCAACTGGCGAACCTACTTATCTAATATAGCTACTGGCTCCTCCTCATAAGTCATATCCTTATCCAACTGGACACCGCTGAAGTCTAGAACATGAGATGGATCTCCAATATACCTCCGGAGCATAGATACATGGAACACTCGATGTACGGCTGATAAATGCGGTGGCAAGGCAAGTCTGTAGGCCACTTCTCCTACCTTGTCCAAAATC
>ML290492.1:0-76162 GCA_005239495.1 Nicotiana undulata | reverse complement strand
CTATCAAAATAGACTCATGGGCATGCTTGACACACATTGCATAGGTACTTGTCACCTCACCTACGCAATGAACATGATATTCACTTAGCACATAGCACATAATACCTATTCCCTCACCAAATTTAGGCAAGACACTTACCTAGGGTCCAAATAGAGCGATCAACCCTCTAACACCGCATTTCCTTTATAATCCGGCTCCGGAACGATATTATCTAGACATATTCAACTCAAGTATATCAATAATGACTCAATAACTCAAACCCATAGTCTAATTACCCATTTCTAATCATTCTTCCTAAAATTCCAAATTTGACCCCGGGCCCACGTGGTCTAAACTCGAGGTTCAGACCAAAACCCGATCACCCATAACCCCACGATTAAGAATATACAATTTGTTTTAAGATTCGACCCCAACTTGGGGTTGAATCGCCCAAAAATCCCAAAACCTAAGACTACCCATTTCCCCCAATTTCTACCTTAGTTTCCATGTTTTTAGGCCTAGAATTTAGTGATTAATTGAATAAATTAAGAGGAAACGAGATCAAGAGCACTTACCTATGGAGTTATGGAGGTTGGGGAGCTTGATTCTCGGTTATGGAGGTTTGAGGAAGAAGAAAGGGGTGAAGAATGACAAAATCCCGTATAAGGTTCTGTTTGGGACTTAATAAAATCATTGGGCAAAAATTACCCTATGCGATCGCGGAGGTAGGAATGCAATCGCGGAGTTGGACCTGGTTGGTGAAACGCGATCGCAGAAGGAGTCATGCGATCGCAGAGTACGCTGGGCTAAGCTACTGCGATCGCGAAGGGTAGAGTGCGATCGCAGCGTTTCTAGAATCACATCACTGCGATCGCGGAGCATATGTTGCGATCGCTTAGAGCATCTGAGACCCCCTACCCACCTAACACTGTGCCATCGCTGGAGGACCTACGCGGCCGCACTGAACGAAACCAGACACCAGAAACACCAGCAAAACACCAGATTTTTTACCTTAAACTCATCCCGTTAGCTACCCAAAACTCACCCGAGCCCTCGGGGCTCAAAACCAAAAATACGCACGACTCCCAAAATATCATACGAACTTGTTCAAGCTTTTTAAATCCTAAGAAGATCAACAAAACATCGAATTAAACCTCTACATTCAATTAATCAAACTTAAGAACTTTAAGATTCTAGAATTCACTTCAATACGCCGAACCGGCCTAAACTGCTCGGAACGACTTCAAATTTTGCAGACAAGTTATAAATAACACCACGGGACTATTCCCGGTATCGGGATCTCATTCGGACCTCGGGAACATAACATCACTTTCCAAGCCACATTTCAAATTCTTTAAAACCTCAAAGTCCCATTTTGATCCGAAATCACTCAATTCACGCTCGTTTTACACCAAATTCCACAGATAAACCACATAACATATAATAAACTTGTTCCGGGCTCCGGAACCATAATACGGACCCGGTAACACGGTTTTCACATAACTATTCATTTTCGAAATCCTTTATGATTTTCAGAAAACAATTTTCTTTAAAAATTCATTTCTCGGGCTTGGGACCTCGGAATTCGATTCCGAGCACATTCCCAAGTCCCATATTTTTCTACGGACTCTCCGGGGCCGTCGAATCACGGGTCCGGGTCTGTTTACCAGAAATGTTGACCAAAGTCAACTATATTCATTTATTAATTATCAAAACTCATTTTTATCAAATTTTTACCTAATAGCTTCCCGGCTACACGCCCGGACTGCGCACGCATATCGAGGTAAGACTAACGGAGGTTCTCGAAGCCTCGGAACACAGATATAGCTTAAATTACATAAGATGACATTTTGGGTCATCACAGAGAAGAAAGAGGAAGGCGACGTTTATTCCTAATTTGTTCTCTCTATTTTTATGTCTCTAATTCCCAGCTCTTGAGTCAGGGAAGTGGGCATATATAAAACAGGGATTAGTTGGTAGTCAAGAAAAATGAGAGAATATGTATTGTGTAGATGGCGTGTAATGTGTGTGATTGATAAAAAAAATAAAAATTTGCGAATATGCATGTGAGGGATGTTATGCAAGTGAATTCTTGTACAAAAAAGGTGAATGACATGAGTGAAATTAGTTAGAAAGGAATCTTTGCCAAGTGACATTTTGAATAGTTATTTCTTTTTTTGTGACTTTGATTTTCTTTGGTTGATAGTAAAGAAAAATAAAAATATTACTATTAAACGAGAATATTAAGATAACATGCTAATCACTAAAAAATTCCTTATGAAGACCTTCATCTATAAAAGTTAAACTAAACTGATTAAAAAACATAATGTTTTGAAAAAAATTCTTTCTTTGTAATTGAAGATATATTAAAATGAGACTCTTTTTACCATTTTTTATTTTTTTTAATGATACCTATAAAAGGGTGAAATAAACTAAAATATCAAGATTAAACTTAAAAATTATTTAAATACCAAAAGGTTGTGAAAAGCTCAAGTTGGTAAAAAATTAGGTGCTCACACACGCAAAATCGATCGTTACATATGTTTGCACAAAAAATACACCAAACTTTTTGCTAAACCAATTAAAGATGAAATAGAGGATAAATATTAACCAAACATAATTAACTCTAAATCAAATAATATTGAATATGAATATCAAATAGAATCAATTATCTAACTTTTCTGACAATTACAAAAGGCCCCTAGCATGAATGACAGGCTTACATCTTTAATGCGTTTTTCCATGTCCATGAATACGAAGTAAGGGGAAAAGTCTCTCTGAGGGTGTTAGATTGACTGTTGTAGAATCTGTTGGGGAGGCCCCTTTATCCTCCCTCTTGGATCCCCCTTTTTGTTAAGGATCCCCCCTTATTTATATCATCATGATTTTGTTTATCCAGTGGTCTTTAACCTGTGGGTCCTCCGATGGCTATGTCCTTTCTCTTATTCTTCACGACGGGTATTTTAGTCGTGCAAATCCATCAGCTATTTCGGTCATACTTGAGACCGAGACAACGATGGGTTTGTACTCTACAAGCGTGATCACGGTTTAGTCGACCCCTTACTGCGTCCTTTGGTATTGGTTTTATGGATAGATTTTGGCATATACAGTCAGTCCCTCCGCCCGTTGGGGTCGCCTATGGGTGAGCGTAGTGGGCGGACTTTGTCGTTGCGAACGTCGAAATCTGATCATTTGATCGTCTTCGGACGAGCACGGCGGGTGGACCTCACCGCTTTTCACGTATAGGCCAATTTTGGGCGTGGGCGCGCATTCCTCAATGAGGTGAATATGTGACGTTTCGAGGGAACAGTCAGACTTGTATGTCAGTTGAAGTGACATTAATTCGTCAGGTGTCATTATGACGCATGTTTGTATGGTGAGCGTCGCATCGTTTCTTGTTCCCCTTCCGTTGCTTTTTGAAAAATGCGGCTCTTCATTTTTGTAAACTGGTGCTATTGTACCTATAAGTAGGGGGCTTTTGTCTCGATATGGCTCTATCCAAATTGTTTTTAAACAGAGCCCTTTGAAATCACCGGCTATCTCTCGCTTTTTCATACTTTCCAAGAGTGCAAACAACTTTCGTGACGCCCATAATCTTCTCCCACATTCCCGACTTCTACTTCGATTTACAATGGCTAGTTCTTCTTCGAACCCTAAACCAGTTGTCAATGCTTCGATACCGGAGAATGTTACCCCCTTTCTTGACGAGGAGACGAGTTTGGTGGAAGAGGAGAGTTTTCCAACGGTAGAGGAGGTGGTGCCCCGCCCGGAGAAATCTTGGAATGACTTTCACCACGCTGCCGAGGATGACCCTACGCCGGCGCTAACGGTTATGGATGCACCGGCACTCGCTGCCTTTAAAATTAAATGGGGGATCCCGGAACATATTGAACTTATCCCAGCGGGAGGTGATATAGTTCACTTACACCACCCAGGGTACTGCGCTTTCTACGCATGCCCTTTTGTTATTGGATATACACTCCTTCTTCCCTCATTGGCCGCAGACTTGTGTCATTTTTACGAGGTGTTCCCGGCCCAGCTTACCCCGTACATATACAAGTTTTTCATGATGCTTACCAAGTATGTTGAACTGGCCGGCCGTGACGTCTCTCTTCGACATATGATGTATTTCTTTGCTCCCTACTTCCAGAGGGGGACTATGTTGCACCTCCGCCATAGGGGTATGAAGAGCTTGGTGATCGGAATGGACGACAGGACCAATCGTCATTTTTGGGAGAGTTTCTTCTTCGTTCATACGGAACACTTGGTGTCCGACCCCGCTAGCTTCCCCGAGACGCAGAATTTTGCCCGTGAGTATTCCTTTGCCTCTTTTTTCTATGTCGATTAATTATTCATATCTGGTGATCTTTCTAGGTGATTGTTGATCGCTCGCTCACGTTATTTTTGTTGCAGCTGAGAAACCGCCTCCCCCGCTAGTTGATGACATCCGCGACTGGGTGGCTTCGGTTCTGCCTCACACCGTAGGGATTCGCGAATGGGCGCGCTTCCACGAGAGGTTTGGGCGCAGACCTACAGTCAGTAAGTCGCTTTGTTTTGGCTTTAACCATACTCCTGCCTTGCATATTTCTCTACACTTACGTAGGTTTACGCCTTGTTTTGACAGGTCGGAGAGGGCCGAGAAGGGCGAGGGCTCCCCCGCTAGCGTTCCGTCAGCCGGCGGCTCCTGTACGGCCCGCGCCGGTGACTTCTGTTGATACCCAATTTTTCCATAAAATGCACGTATATTTTTAAAACAATGCATGAGCATCGATTAATATTTTTTCATAATTTTCTGTAATTTTAAAGGATTTTTAATTAATTTATTCTATTATTTTATTATCTAAATAATTACTAATTGCATCACAAATGATTTTACAATAATTTTATTGCTTAAATTTATCATTTTATATTTATATTAAGCTTTAATTATTTTATGCATAATTATATTTACATCTGTAGGTTATAATTGCAATAACAACCCATGTATGCATAATTATTTTATTTTTAAGCGAAAATGACTCTTATTTTTATAATATTAAGTAATTATTTTAAATTATTTTCATGCATAAATAGCATTTTTTTAAATCATTTATTAACTATTTTTATAAATTTATTTATTTAAATTAAATGGGTATTTAAAATATAGCCTCTTTTAATTTGATTTTCGGACCTTAGCCCAATAACTATCTCAGCCCAATTAAAATAACTCATAACTCATAACCCGCCCAGCCTAAATCAATCATGGTCGTTGATCTCAGAAGATCAACGGTCCAGGATTCATTTTCCCTTTTTAACTAACCAAACTACCCCAAACCCTTCTCATTTCCCAAATCCTCCGCCCCTGAACCCTTCCCTCCTCTCGTCTCTCTCACCTTCCTTCTAACCCTAGCCCGCTATCACTAAAAACCCTTTGATTCATGGGTTCTTTCTTCAACCTCAGGCCTTATCCGGCCTCCTATCTCTACTGGTTGTTCGATTTTCATGTTACTTGATGGAATCTCAAAGAGATTCGAACCAGATTTGTTTCAAATCTGTCGTTTTCTCGATTAATCCATCTGTGTTCACTCCTATGTCTGCGAGTACTAATATCTTCGTGTTTATGGCTTCAAATCTCTGGTTCAAACCAGATTTTCTCACCTCTATTTATTTTTTTGTATAAACTTAACTATTTCTGGCTAAATCAGTTCAGATCTCTTTAGATTTGGAGTGTTTTGAGTTTCTTTAGTATTCTCCTTTAATATTCTTCTGTTTTTACCATTATTATCAACCGATTTCACTTTTCCCTAAAACTAGGGTTTTGATTTCTAATAGGGTTTCTGCAAAAATATTTTAAAACGTTTAAATGTTCAACTCTGGCATTCTTCTTTATTGTTCGACTGATTTATTTTGTTTGAGTTTCATCTCTATGTTTTGATATGCTTAGGGTTTTTCAATTACTCGACTATTTACTTCATTGTTCTTGCCCGTTTACTTTGGCTCTGTCAATGAAAGTGATTAATTGATTTACTTGCCTAATTAGGGTTTGAAATTATGTTTTCCTTTAATACCGATATTTCCTTAACAGACTTTTACCTATTCTTTCCTTATGTGTGATTAATAATTAGGGATACTTCCTTATTTCCCTACTGGCCTGATTTCTTGGGTTTTGATTATTAGGACCGACCTATAATTAACCTCTGGGCTTACTTCTTACCTTATTTAATCTCAATCTTGCCTACTGATTTATTCCGTGTGAGATTCTCCTTAATTTAAGTGATGTTTCCGCGGTTCTGTCCTATTAATTGATTTGTGTTAACCTTAATTGACTGATTAATTGGTCCTCATACCTTATTGGGGTGCAATTGATTTTCTACCTTATTTGTTTGCTCTACTGTATGCTATAAAAAGCCTTTCATTGTTCTGGTTTTAACACACAAGGTCACCCTTACAAACTAACACTCACACTTACACACTCTCACAATTTCTTCACTTCACAACTTAAAAGCTCTTTGTTTTTCCTCAAAGAACTCTCTTTGTGCTGCTACTCTGATTTTTGCACTGTTTAGCCGGCTAGAAGCCAAGGCTAAACTCTTTGGATCCAAACTGCCCTTATATTCCTGTTTACTTTCTTCCTAATCGGTATGTGTTAACTTTTGTTATCCTACTTTTGTTCTATGTGCTTATGTGTTTAGTTCATTTCAACCTTAGCATGCTTTTGTCTGATCTATAATACTTGTTTACTTCTTTCTGAAACTAGTATGACTTAGTTCCTACTACTCTATCATGTTCTATGTGGTTAGTTATTTCAAACTTCAGCATGTTTTCTGTTTAATACATGCCTATACGATTGCCCTTAGTGACAAAGCTAATTAGGTTATCTCTAATAATATGAAAACTATGTATGTTCCCTGCTTTGCAAGCATGCGTAGCCAATTCTGTCTGTTAATTCAAGTATCCTTGATCTTTTTGAATCACTTTAAATACTGGTATGAGTACTTAGTTTGAATGACTACTAATCTGTTTAGACTATGTGCTCTGTTTGTTTCTTGGCCCAACTCTGTTTGCTATCATGTAGTTTGAACCTATTTGCTTCTAAAAATTAAATAGTTTTTTCTAAAATTGTTCCCTACCCTTTATATACATTGTTTTCAAACTTTCACTCTTAGTTATTTAGGGTCCAACCACCCCCAATGTGAGCACTGCCTAGGGTCCTTGAGACTCCTCCAAACTCTGACACATTAGGGATGGTCTTCCAATCTGTTACAAACTGCTATTGTTCTTAATAAGGTTCTAGTGTGAGAATGTCTCGGGGTACCTGAGGCCCTTGGAAACTTTGACACACCAGAAGCCCAACTTGTGTATCATGGATGGACCACATGTATACTACAGACTTGCTTTGCTTGAAAGCCTGGTTTCCAGGTTAATATTGGGCATGCTAAGGCTCCCCATAGTGTAATGAATTTTGTTGTGTAATTCATTCATATTGGGTTATAATAATGTAATAATCTTTGTAACAAACAGATATGGGGTTATTAGTAAAGTTGTGTGGGGGGGGAGGGTATACATCTTTGTTCAAACTCGGGTAGAAATCCTGCCTATATGTTATCGTGTTATTGTATGAATGCTACTGCTGGCCTAGAGATCCTGCCTATAGGATGTTTTCCAATTGTTTGTGACTCTTAATTTTCATGCTTTTGGCATACTAGAAATCCTGCCCATAGGTTTCTGTCAATTCTGCATTAGAATCCATGTTCATAGGATGTTCACATATCTCTAATCTCAATGTGCAATAGTGATCATGCGAATAGGATCTCATTTGTGTAACTTAATAAACTTGCCTGACAATTTGTTTAAAGTTTCTACCCACATAGATATCATGCCTATAGGAGATATAAAAATCAGTTTCTTCAACTTAGATATCATGCCTATAGGAGATATAAAAAATAGTATTCTTCAACTTAGATATCATGCCTATAGGAGGTATAAAAATCAGTTTTCTTCAATTTAGATACCATGTCTATAGGAAATAAACAGATCAGTTTTAACACCTATAAATCATGTCTATAGGAGTTAACTAATTCTGTAAATTAGAAAGCATGCCTACAGGACTCAAAGAGATAAAAACATGTCTGTTAAAATCAGTAACTCGTTATAAACTATGGCCTATAATCAACAGTTTTAGATATCATGCCTATAGGATTCTGTTTTGGTTATCACTGTGATATCTTGCTGCTTGAAATATGACCAGATTCAAGGATTTAAAAATCAGTAGGCAAACTGATAGGTAACGGTGCTCGGTTTAATAAAATTGTTATCTTACATTCTTTTTTGCTCATCTAGACATCCTGCCTATAGGATCCTAAATCAATAAAGTTGTCTGTTTGAATTGCGTGCATTTGTTATTTACTTGTGGAGGTTAACATGAGCCCTTATTTGCTCCATATGTGACAATCCTATCTGAATTTTTGTTTATCGCTTAGTGTTTTCTCATTTTAAGCAACATAGGTGAGTCTAGAACTATCCAAAATAGAGGTCCTATATACCTCCAATATCATAAGTAAGGGACGGGTAGTGCACGCATCATGAACACATTAGAAGCTATTAGAACGCTTAGGTAACAATCAAAAGATAGTAATTAGGTAGTAAAGGAGATGATGACTTGTGCGCTAATACTATGTGTAGCACCCGAAAGTTACCAAGTATTGCATGGAAATGATCCTATAGGCTAAAAACCTAGGACCCCTTTAATTCCTGTTTTAAAGTAACATCTATTTGTCTAAATTGTTTTATTTCCCTTTAAGACTAATTCGCTTAATTGAGTTTGGCCGGGACCCACCGTTGTGGACCTCGAGAGGTTCCTAACACTTTCCCCTCAAGGTAATTTCGAGCCCTTACCCAATCTCTGGTGATGCAAACTAGTTTCATGAGTTAATTGTTCTAGGTGCCCTAACGCACCTTAATCCGTTAGGTGGCGACTCTTCAAATCCCATACCCCATCCCAAAAGGAAAAGAGTTGTCCCTGAAATGTCGAAACCCGGATTCCACAAGGAAAAAGGGGGCGCGAAAACCTCTACAAGTGAAGACGCTGGGTACTCGAACGAAGCTGCACATTTGGAGGTTTCTCCCCAGCCGGAGACTCCATTTCTAGCAGTTCGTGCATTGGGCGAATCTTCCCTTGTTGGCAACGGAGAGGCCCCTTTGAAAAGGCGGAGGGTGATACTGGAGGAGACTCCAATAGCTGAAACATCTTCGCGGGGTGAGCCTGTTTCGATGGTTCCTGAGGCTGGGGTCGAGGCCGGCCGGGAGGCGGTGGAGAGGCCCTTGGTGGATGCTCGTGAGGTTATCGTGCTGGAGACACGGGGTCCCGAAGCGGTCATGACCATCCATGGTAGACCCTCATCATCTCGGCAGGACCGTGCTACTCCTTCGACTGAGGAAAGAGGAAAAGATATCGTGGTCGAGGACTACGAGACCGAGTCTGACCTCGATCCTGATGATGTGAGGATGTTCGAGGGGGGCTTTACTAGGACTGTGGTGATGGCTGAGGGTCCTTCCCATATTCTTTAGATACCTTCGAATCTCAATCTATTACAGGATACGGTGGAGCTGGTGCCGCAGTTTGATATCCTTTGTTCTGTTGCTGAGAGCGGAGCTCTTCAGTCGATCAACGATTCTTAGCTGTCGCGTGGCATAGCCGCGATGGGTTTAAGGGTAAGTTCCTTTACCGTCTTCTATTTGTGACCCTTTGCTTTTTCTGAACCTTACTCCCTTTTTTGCAGACTTACATGAAGGAAGTTGAAAGTGCTCATAGGGCCGAGACGCGGGATGAGATTTTTCTAAAGATGGTCGAGAAGTATCAGAGGTATCGCGATAGATGTCGTGAGTTGCGCGAGCGGCTTAGAGCGGGTGTTGGTACCCAGTCTACCAGGGAGGAGTAGGAGTCCACCAAGAATGAGGAGCTTGAGGTTGGAAAGGGGATCGCCGCAGAGTGTGAGGACCTTCATGCCAGAGTGCAACCATTGCAAGCCGAGCTCGATCAGAGCGCTGTCAGAGTGGAGGCTCTTAGTGTGGAATGGGCACGGAAGTTGTCTGAATTGGAAGGGAAAGTGGTCGTATTAGAATAAGCCGAGCGTGATCGAGAATCGGCTTTGGCAAGAGCAGCGACATTGGACAACACCATCTGTGTCCTCAGGTCCGAGCAGGAGTCTGAGATGGTGACGACCACATTAAGGGAGGCAATACTTGAGGAGTGCATTGGTTAGATTGATCAGGAAGCTTCGCGTTTGGGAGACCGGGTCGTAGGCCTTGAAGCTGAGAAGGCGCGGTTGTTGGCTCAGGTTGAGTCTGCCTCTGCTTCTGCCCCTTGCCACTTGCATGAGCTGTGGGTATACGCTGAGGCCCAGCGGGACATATACAAGAGTTTGTGGGAGGCTGGAAGTGTTCTTGAGGCCTCCTTTGAAGGCACGCGAGGCTCGTGTCAATCGTGGCTATGATCTCGCGTCACCGGAGGTTAGCGGGAGTGTTGATGCTGATGACGGGCTTCCTGATGATGATGATGGCGAGGACACCGATGGAGGTGACGCCGAGTGATAGCGTTGTTGCAGCCTTTATGCTTAGCTTTCTTTTTTGTATGTTCTTGTTTGTTTTCGTTTCTTTTTTTTGGGGGGGGGGGGGGGGGGCTATTCTAGCCTTTTGTAAGATGTAGTTGCCGTGTTTGTGAATGGAACGATTGCTCAGCCTTTACTTGTGTGTATCTTCTTGGTTTTTATTTTGTACACTTATTTGCATACTTGTGTGGACTTTTGGACTTCATTGTAGCGGGTCCTCGAACCCGACTGTGGTCACTTTGGACTTATGATTTTGGTTGAGGTTGATTTCTGATCTATGATGTTTTGTTTTGTCGTCGCTCTTGGTAGGATGCTCCTAGGCTGGCTTGGGCCGATCCTTGGCTGGTCTCTTGAGTGGAGTCGGGTGTAAACGATTCGAGCGAGGTCAAATATAAATGATTTCGAGCGAGGTCGAATATAAATGATTCGAGCGAGGTCGAATATAGATGATTCGAGCGAGATCGAATGTAAATGATTCGGTCGAGGTCGAATATGTGTGGAGTGGAGCGATTTGGAGTTGTGCGAGGAGATGTTGTGCATTTCTTTGTTTACTTGTTTCATTGGAGAATGTTACATTGTTTGACATGTGTATTTGAGAAGTTATTCGCCTACCTAGTCCCTTCATCGGTCCGGCTGGAGTAGACGATAGGCAGAGCGATGAATAACCAACTCGAACTTTGAGGCGGCTTATTTTATATTGGATAAGGTAGGTTCCCTCTAGGTTCAATATCGGGATTCTACAGTTCTTATTGGGCTATGGAGGGTAACCGTAAGGTGGTCCCCAACGAGCGAAGTCGTACTGGTGACCCTTTGCACTAGTTGAGCGAGGCCGAACTTTCTTTGGATTTGGCGATGGCCGATGGTCGTAGGGGTGTTATTTTGAGCGATATCGAAATGATAACTCATTATAAAGTCGAGAGAGGTCGATCTTTCTTGATATTTGGCGACGGCCGATGGCCGTAGGGGTGTTATTTCGAGCGAGATCGAAATGATAACCCATTATAAAGTCGAGCGAGGTCGAGTTTTCTTGAGATTTGGTGACGGCCAATGGCCGTAGGGGTGTTATTTTGAGCGAGATCGAAATGATAACCCATTATAAAGTCGAGCGAAGTCGAGATTTCTTTTGATAGGACGTTACTCGTCTTTGTGTTATTTACGTGTTTACCGCGGCGAGTCCTGCTCGTTTGATTTTCTATTAGGGAGTATTGTGTTCCGTAGGCGAACCTCAGTTAGCTTGGCTTTGTTTTTATTGGAGAATACTGGGCGCCTCTTGGGCGAGTCCCAGTCCGCTGCACTTTGTTTCTATTGGAGAATATTGGGCGCCTCTTGGGCGAGTCCCAGTTCGCTGCACTTTATTTCTATTGGAGAAATACTGGGCGCCTCTTGGGCGAGTCCCAGTCCGCTGCACTTTGTTTCTATTGGAGAATACTGGGCGCCTCATGATGCCGCTTCGAGAGAGTTCACGCCCCTGTTTCGTACAAATAGAAAAACATGGCAAGTCAAAACATGATGAAATTCTGTTACCTTGACTCGCGTGCTGGAGGAAGGAGGGTTTGTGTCACACGGTCGTTTGCTTCGCTTCTCATCCCAACGATGGTTTCAGATGAGGCTGTATTTGGACTCATGGTCGCGTCTCAACTTCTCGTTGGTCGGAACCAGTGACTTGTATTTGCTCTTCGGGATGTTGGGGCCAGATCCGTTAGATATGCACGAATAAGGAAAGTGTGTCATTCTATGTTCACAAGTTGCATAGTATACGCGACTATGGAGATGGGGTGGGGTGGGTCCACTATTTTAAGGGGTCACACGACGGGCTATTGTCTCTTACCCAGAGGCGGAAGAGAAGGCCGTCGTGTAAGATGCGCATATAAAACGGGATCACGATCGTGCCAAGTGCACGACGACCGTGATTCCGCTTTCATCATGCATGTGACGAGCCCCATTTAGTGCCATGAGAAGACCTAATCTAGATCGGATTGGTTTTTTTTACCGCTTTCTTTTTATGTATATTTTTGGTCAGTTTTGAGATCTAGAGGGAACTAAAATTTTGATTAAGAAATCTCCACAGACGGTGCCAAATTGTTTGCACAAAAAATATACCAAACTTTTTGCTAAACCAATTAAAGATGAAATAGAGGATAAATCTTAACCAAACATAATTAACTCTAAGGGTGTGTTTGGTATAAAGGAAAATATTTTCCATGGAAAATATTTTCTTGAAAAACAAATCGTAATCTTATTCATTTTCTGGTGTTTGGTACGCAAATCAAGGAAAATATTTTCTCAAGAGTATTCGTAAAAAATTTTGATACAATAAACACGAGTCCATAAACTTTCGAACCAACAACCTTCCGAACCCATAAATTTCATAAACTTTTAAACCGCAAAACTTTCGAAACCGCGAAATTTCAAACCCGTAAACTTTATAATTTCTAAACCCGTAAACTTCTAAACACATAAACCTCCGAACTCATATCTTTAGAACNAGTGGGGTGGGTGGGTGGTGACGAAAAAAACTTTATTTGAGAGAGGGCATGTGGTGGAGTTAGGTGGGTGTGTGGGGGGGGAGGGTGAGGGTAAATAGGGTGGGGAAGGTTGAGAAGGAGTTTTGGAACATGTTTTCCCTTATCTTGATATGGAAAATATTTTCCTCCAATTGGAGGAAAATGAGTTGATGAAGAAAATATTTTCCAAAAAATTTAAGCCAACCAAACATGGGAAAATTGGAAAATATTTTCCGGAAAATATTTTCCTTCATACCAATCACACCCTAAGTCAAGTAATATTGAATATGAATATCAAATAGAATCAAGTTTATCTAACTCTTCTAACAATTACAAAAGGCGCCTAGCATGAATGACAAACTTACATCTTTGATGCGTTGTTCCATGTTCATGAATACGAAGGAAGGGGGAAAGTCTCTCTGAGGGTGTTAGATTGATTGTTGTTGAATCTGTTGGGGAGGCCCTTTTATCTTCCCTCTTGGATCCCCCTTTTCGTTAAGGATCCCCTTATTTACATCCTCATGTTTCCGTTTATCCAGTGGTCTTTAACTTGCGCGTCCTCTGATGGTTATGTCCTTTCTCCTATTCTTCACGACGGATGTTTAGTCGTGCAAACCCATCAACTATTTCGTTCATACCTGAGACCGAGCCAACGATGGGTTTGTACTCTACAAGCGTGATCATGGTTTCGTCGACCTCTTACTGCGTCCTTTGGTATTGGCCTTATGGACAGATTTTGGCCTATACAACATAAAGTGATACTTTTCTTCATGACATAACACAAAATTTAATAATATAATACAATAAAATTTAAGTAACAATCAAAACAAATACGATTCAATATTATAGTTCCGAACAATATAAAAGGGATAATAAATTATATTCTTCGTTTCTAAATTAGGGTACATGTTCAAAGGATTACTATTTTTGTTTAATAAATGCAGTGTTTAGTGAACTATGATTGGCTTGGATTCTAGAAGAAGTCTTCACTCTTCAGTGGCTATTCTTTGACGCATATTTTAATTTTCTCAAGAGCTGGTCGCTGAAAAATCGAGACGCCACCAGTCCATAGCTGCTCTAGGCTTCCATTTCCAATTTCTCCACTACTTCAGGTGACAAAGCCATTCGCAAAAAGCAATTGCTGTTTTAATAGGATGCCAAAACGCACCGGAGAGGTAACGACGAGAAGAACCGGAGGGTAGGTTATCGGAGAAATTCATTTCGTTTCACGGACAGAGCTCGGGAGTAGCAGTTCGGTGTTGTTGTGATGGTCGAGGACGGCACCGGTGACCGGGCTTTCTCGCCGGTGGTAATACTTCCGCCGGTGACTCGGCGGAGGAGATGTAGTTGCTGCAGATAGCTTCATATTTGGTATTCAAAATTAATACCTTGGTAGGTAGAATTCTCAATTCTTCAGCTTTTAAAATTAAAAAAATAAAGAAAAAGTGACTGTCCACACGTAGGAAATTTCATTAAAAAATCAACAATTTGTTTTGATTGTGATATAGTTGTATTCCCTACTATCTATCAAACTTTCTTGTTTCCAGTGTGCAATAGTTGACTTCAACAAAATTATCAGGAAGTATTCAACAAATTAATGAGCACCACTTGATATATATACTAAAAGCGTTAGTTATCAAATTTGTCTACCATTTTTGAGTGCCAAACTTTTCATTCACAAATCTTGAAAGTTCTTTGCAGAAGTAGGGAGAGTTATGGCTTCAGTTTATGCTGCAGTAACTTCTCTGATGGGAACAATACAACTGATTTCACAATCCACCTCAGACCTTCAGGAGGGTAACAAAGAACACTTGAAATTACTCTACGACAAGCTTGGCTCTATGCTTGAGTTTCTTGACACTAATTCTGATGATGAAACAATGAAGGATTTGCTAAAAAAGGTCAAAGATGTAGCACATAAAGTAGAAGATGAAGTTGAATCACACATTTGGAGAGGGGACCATAAGATGCTTCTTAAAATCTTGCAACGAGTGTTCCACCTTCAAACAAAGGCACATGAGAGGCTTCTTAAGATCTTGCAACGGGCTATAGAAGAAGTTGATTCTGTGAACAGGGAGCTCATGAAGCTGAGGGAGAATAATAAGCGAGCTGGAAATTGTTCGCTTGGCGCTTCTACTTCATCACAATCACATGCTTCAACCCTCGAGAATGAAATGGTGGGGTACAACATTGAACAAGAGCACATGCTGGGTCAACTTAGGGGACACTCATCTCAACTGGAAGTCATCTCTATTTTTGGGATGGGCGGCATTGGTAAGTCAACTTTTGCCAAAAGATTATTTTCTGATCCCTCAATTGTGAGCTTCTTTGATGTTCGCGGATGGATTGTTGTGTCCAAGGACTACAGTATAAGAAAGATGCTTCTATCCCTCCTTCAAGATGCTATTGAGGTGAATGAAGAGGCTGATAAGAAAAGCAATGGAGAACAACCAAATCGCTTCCAGAAGAGCGATGGAGAATTAGAAGATGGATTGCAGAAAATTGATGATGCACTTGCAGATCGCTTGCAAAAAAGTTTAAAGGGTAGGAGGTATTTGATTGTTGTGGATGATATATGGAGCACGGAAGCCTGGGATGAGATTAAACTATGGTTTCCAGATAATAGTAACAGAAGTCGTATACTGTTGACTACTCGAGACATGAATGTTGCTCAATATGCTAGTTTTCCTAACGATCCTTTTCCAATGCGTCTCCTGAAGCCAAAGGAAAGTTGGCATTTATTTTGCCAAAAGGCATTTGGCAAAAAAGGTTGTCCGACTGAAGTTGAGAATGTCGCAAGGGTAGTCGTAGAAAATTGCCAAGGACTACCACTAATAGTTTCTGTGGTTGCAGGGACTCTCTCTAGCAAGAGGACACTGGACGCGTGGAGGGAAGTAGCTCAAAGTGTTAGCTCTTTAGTAAACCTTGATGATTACGAGCGTTGCTCAGGCGTGCTCTCTTTGAGCTACAGCTATCTTCCTTCCCATTTGAAAGCTTGCTTTCTGTATTTCGGAGTTTTCCCAAAAGCTAGTGAGATTTCTGTGAAAAGGTTGATTAGATTATGGATTGCGGAAGGACTCTTAGAACTAAAGGGGATCGAGGAGCCGGAGAAATTGGGCTCTAGTCTTTTACATGATCTTATTGATAAGAGTCTAGTTGTTGTTAGCAAGCGAAGTTTGGATGGCAAAACCAAGACATGCAGGATTCATGATCTTCTCCATGATTTATGCTTGAGAGAAGCTGAAAAGGAGAATCTCTTGTACGTTGTTAATCCTCCAATTTCTAAAGGACACCGAACAGTTTTCTCTAAAGGTCGACGGTGGGTGTCACATCATTCAACGCGAGGTTTTTCATCTCCTTTTCGTTTTGGTGATCTTACTCATAGCAAAACACGCTCTCTTCATATTTCTCTCACCATAAGCATAGATTATCTTGCATTAAGACTAAACCATTTCAAACTTCTTAGAGTATTGGACTTGGAAAAAGTGGGCTTCGACAATTTACCTAGAGAAATACTACACCTAGTTTCTTTAAGGTATCTGGCTATGAAAGTTCGTACGATTCCTAAAGATCTACCAATTTCTAAACTTTGGAATTTACAAACCTTTGTTTTCCCTCATTATTTTCCAAATATATGCCATACCATATATTTATCAAATGAAATTTGGGAAATGTCTCAATTGAGGCATCTCCACTCTTCGAAGATATATTTGAATTCTCCTCCAAATGTATCAGCAAATGAAGTTAAGTATCGGGTTTTGGAAAACTTGCAAAGTGTTTATGGGTTGAGTTCTTCTTGTTGCACAAAAGAAATATTTGAAGGGATTAAGAAAGTGAAAAAATTGGGGATTTTTGGCGGGAATTTTAGCTGGATGCTTGGCATAGAAGATGAATATGATGGTAAGTCGAGATGCCTAGATAATCTAATATATTTACATGAGCTCGAGGAGTTAAGTATTAAATCTTATATGTCTAATTTCGTAAGGCTTCCACGTCTGGATTCTTTCCCACCAAATCTCAAAAAGCTGACACTTAATGGCACTGGATTGATGTGGACGGACATGACAACCATTAGCATGTTGCCCAAACTCAACGTGCTTCAATTGAAGAACGGAGCCTTTCGTTTAAGTATAGCATGGGAAGTAACAGAGATGGGATTTCCTGAACTAAAATTCTTGCTCCTTGAGAAGTTGGATCTTGTTTACTGGAGAGCCGCTGATGATTATTTCCCATGCCTTGAAAGCGTAATTATCAGAAATTGCACACACTTAATAGAGATTCCTCAAGGATTCGCAGATAGTGTGACACTACAGCAAATTGAGTTACATGGATGTCATCCTTCCCTTGTTACTTTTGCTGAGCAGATCCAGAAAGAACAATTAGAGAATTCAGGAAGCGACATGCTTAAAGTTTATGCCTTTGACACAATTAGAGGTAAGTAATTTGAATGAAAATTCAATATCCATTATATGTTTGACTTGTGATGAACTGTGTTAAATTATATGATTCTTTTGTGCATAACTACTATACCGTCAAATTCAATTAGAGGAAATTGAATATTTCGTAAAGTCTGGTACGTGTGATAATCATGTTAAGGACTTCTGTTATGATATATAGGTTCAGTAAAAGGGTGTATAAGAATGATTTTGCACATTTTATTAAATATTTCTAAGGTACAAAGTATATTTGACCCTTTTTCGAATTTTATAAATATCAGTTATTAAAATGTTACAATTCACTCAATTGGCAGTGATTCATAAGCTCTAGAGAAAAACCAGTAACGTGATTTTCTTTTTCCTTTTTCATCCAGTTACGTGATTTTCTTGTTCAATACTTTTGTTTTCCTAGACCACATTATACTTGTAGCGAGTGTATCAAATTTTCTATCTACCTCGTTAAAGATATTCCTTATCTTGTTTTCTATCCTTTTCCAAAATTTATGACCAGAGGTGCAGCGGCGAAGCTATGTGTAGTCAAGAGTGGTCAATTGAACACTCTTCTCCGAAAAATTATACTATATACTGTCAACCCTCTTTATAACAACTTCGTTTGTTCTGATATTTTTGACTTTTATAGTGAATGATTATTATATACCTATAACAGTATTTGAGGTTTAAATATTCTTTGGGCGTTATAATAAGATTTATCCAAAAATCAACTATTTTCCTTTTCCAATGTTACCCATAAAAGATAAGAAAAAAAATTAAAATCTGAAAAGATATGCATATTTACTTGTTAAATATTGAAGAAAATTAATACATTATTAATGAATTTATAACTAAACGTATAAAGATTCAAACTCTAAGGCACACACTTTAAAGCTAAAGGCAAATGAATTCTTTCAAAATTAATGGCACCTAACCCAACCCGCTAGGTAAGCCAACTAATAACTCTCAAATTCCGATAACATTAATAAGTCAATTAATCAAAGATAAATTATATGGATCTATTACATCTCTCAAGGACTAGTAGTACAAATCATGAGCTTCTAAGAATAGAGTTTACAAGCGAAAATGAGATAATACATAGTGTGTTTGAAAGGTACATGAACAACACCATTCAAAGCTACGGCTACCCCGAACAACAGAGGCAGCTAAACGTGGACTCGGGTACATCTTCAATTCCAGCAATCTCTCGAATACAACATCCACGACAACCAACATCTGCACACAATGTGAAAAAGTGTAGTATCAGTACAACCGACCTCATGTACTGAGTAAGTAACAAACCTAACCTTAGGTTGAAAGCAATGACGAGCTAACACAGGGTCAGGTCCGATACAATATTTCCACAAGAGTTTATAACATCACAAATACAAGTATAACAGGGTTTATCTCAGAAGCAACAATACTCAACTCGTTCACAGTTCCAGAAATTAAGTATACTTTTCAAGTATCTTAGTAAAATTCAACTCTTTGCTAAAACTATCAAAAAGACAGGTAAGTTTGAAAACTGTGATTTTTCTCAAAAATCCTTTCATCGGTAAGTGAAAAGTTTCATTTTCTTTCCAAATAACGAGTATAAAATCCCTCTCTATGCTCACATATAAATATGTGTAAAAATCATGAATAACATGATACCGTACAGCATGAGAGAAATGCATCTCTATGCAGGTATATCATGTATGCAGGCCAATGCCATGTATCCCAGAGATGAATCATGTACTCCCACTCTCAAAGTACTCAATCTCACTATCTCACTCTTTCCGCACATCAATGCTCACCACTCGGTACTGTATATGGTCCATACGGCCAGGGAAGATCTATCATGAGTATATACCTCAGTGAACGTCAATCACTCAATATCGAGGAAGGTCAATCCAGCCTCATGGAGAAGATCCATCTCCATGTATATAATGCTTCGAACAAGATCCATGTCCAGAAAACTTCATCCCTCAATGATATATCAATGCCCAACCACTCGGTACTGTATATAGATCGTGCGGCCCAGGGAAAATCCATCCCAGAATATACACGTCTCTGATCATCAGTATCCAATACCGAGGAAACAGGCCAATCCAGCCTCATGGAGAAGATCCATCTCCAAGAAAAATCCATCCCTGAATATAATCAACCGCGCTCACTGGGGGTGTGTTACAAATTCTGGAGGGACTCCTACAGCGCAAGCGCTATCATAAGCCAATCCAGGCATATCTCATTCAGGCTATTGGCCTCCATCAGTCATAAATCATTATCACATGATGCGGCGTGCAACCCGGTCCCATAACTGTCACTCATAATCAGGATCTCGGTCTCACTCAGTCATCACTCTCTCCAGTCTCCCCCAGGGCTCACAATGTCATGAAAACTGATCCGGAATAATTATATGATGTATCAATAAGTAACAACTAAGACAGAGATGTGATATGAATGCATGAATGTGACTAAGTGTGAATATCAATGAAATCGATGAGATGATAGCAAGAAATGACCACTACGGGTCCAAACAATATCAGCATAAAGCATAAACATGATGTTTAACATAATTGGTAGCTCAAGTACTTTATCACATGGGGAAAATACAAATATCAACAAAATAGGGCCACTATGCAGGGCTATGGGAACAACAGAGTCCCAATTCATAGGGTGCACACACACACGCCTGTCACCTAGCATGTGCGTCACCTCTATACCAATCACATACACATAATGCGGGGTTTCATACCCTCTGCACTAAGCTTAGAAGAGTTACATACCTGGAACGATCCAAATTCTAATGCCGAGCAGGCCAAACGATGCACCAAATATGCCATCACGTGCGTTTCGACATTCGAACGGCTCGAGACTGACCAACAATAATTTCACACATCAAATAATGTCAAAGGAAACCATCCCGATCATAAAAGATTAAATCTTGAATCAAATCCCGAAACTGGCCCAAAATCCCAACTCGGTCCCGTACCTCGGAACTCGACAAAACTCATGAAGCCCGACAACCCATTAAATTACGAGTTCAACCATACTAGTTTTACTCAAATCCGACTCCAATTCGATGTTCAAATTCCAAAAATTCATTTTATGAAGTTTTTATAATTTTTTCCAAATTTCTACCTCAAAGTACTAATCAAATGGTGAAATCATTGATATATTCATGAACATTAGCCAAATCCGAGTTAGAATCACTTACCCCGATGAATTTCTTGAAAAACCCTCGAAAAATCGCCACAAAACGAGCTACCTAGGTCCAAAATGTGAAATAATGCCCTAAACCCTGTTTATATATAGCAATCTCTGATTCCCACAACTCTGACCGCGAAAATCCATGCGCAGCTGCGAAAATCCAACCCGCGGTAGCGAAAAAGTAGTGTTGTCCGCGTTTCTCGTGGCTGCAGTGACAGACTTTGGTATTTTGGTCAAAACTTTCTCTATAGATGTCCAAATGTACGTTCTTTAGCTTTCTGGAAACTAGACACTAAGGGCTACAACTTTTGTTTTTGAATCATCTCAAAATTCCTTCTAGATCCAAAGATATAGGCTCCCTAAGTTAGACTAGTGAATCTGCACATCTGCCCTGGAGCGCCTCAGCGCCCCCAAATTCCGCACTCAGCGAAAATCAAGCACCAGAATCATGCATGAGTTCCGATAATGCCCGGACTCGCTCAAAACTCACCCGAAATACACCTGAGGCCTTCGGAACCTCAACCAAATGTGTCATCAAGTCCTAAAATACCATACCAACTCAATCGAGATCTCGAATTACATCAAACAATAACCAAAAATATGAATCAAACACCAATTCAAGCTTAATGGACTTGAAACCTCAAACTTTCACAACCGATGCCGAAACCTATCAAACCTTGTCTGAATGACCTCAAAATTTGCACACACGCACAAATGACACTACGAACCTACTCCAACTCTCGGAATTCCATATCGACTCTGATATCAAATTTTTCACTGCCGATCGAAAATCACCAAATTTCCAACTTCGTCAATTCAAGCATAATTCTACCATAGACCTCTAAATTACATTCCGGACACGCTCCTAAGTCCAAAATCACCTAACGAAGCTAATCGAACCTTTCGTATTTAAAGCTCCTAGCTGAATATCATTCCTCCATATCAATCCCGAATAACCTGAAAAACCATAACCGATGATTCACATAAGTCATAAACATCATACGCGGCTACCCATGCCCACAAACCACCGAGCGAAGTGTAAATGCTCAAAACGACCGGTCGGGTCGTTACATTTGTTCAATAGAAAATATTGTGTGCATAGTTTTATAATTATTACAAAGATTGTTCTGATTTAAATATGGTTGTTGCTGTTATAGGTAAAAAGTTATTATAGAGGGTAAAATATAACTTAAAAATCGGTTCGGAGGAAAACTTAACTTTTATAGTGAATGGTTATTATATAAGAATGTTGTTATAGAGAGGTCCAACTGTATAGGATAAAATATTACTTGTTATTGATTAACAATAAACATTGAACACCCTTGCATCGCCGACTTGCAAAAGGGTGTTCAAAATTTAGACATCTTTATTAAATTTCTTGGCTTTGCCATTGCAGAAGAAAAAATAGATATATCATACCGAAATATAAATGGTAATTAAATTTTATTGTCATTATTAATACAAAAAAAGGTTTACAAGATTTCCCCTGACGCCTAAAAATATGATCTAGCTGGAAGTACAACTCTAAATAGACTTGGGACTTCAATAGGGCTAAAAATAGGACCCTTTTGATGCAGATTCAAGATTTAGAGTTAAGGTTCAAAAAAGTTGAGTCTATAATAAACATCATATTTTTTTACAATTTATATACAAATATCATATAAGTTAAAATAATGCTTCGAATTAAACTCACTTTAACTGTGTGTAAATATTCATTTTTATTTTTTTCGGCTAAAGTATGTACATATTCATGCGAGAGTGAGAGCGAGAGCGAGAGACGAGTTGGGGGAGGCGAATGCGAGAGAAGAAGCGCACCAATGACACCGAACCTTATTGGTGCCAAGCGTGAAGGAATGCTAAGTGTTTGGTAATTTCTTCTCCGACCACATCAATGGCCTACAAAATTTTGTTTAAATGGTGTTGATTTATTGTCATAATTTCTATTAAGTAGTTTCGATCTGAAATTGTGGTTGTTTTAAGATTTTAACTTATGTCTCGTATTATACTTAATTTTGTATTATTTTTAAGAAGATTTAACAATATGCATATACACATAGTTTTATAAAAAAACTGACATATATAAAATGAAAAAATATACTGACGGTAGCACATGCAATAACGCCTCTTTGCATCATGCAATTAGTCAGCGACAGCTCGTAAATCTCAGAAAGCGACAAAACCAATATGTCCCTTTCACTTCCATGCTTTCCTGCTTTCTTATCAAACAAACACAACAAAACGCGTTGATTTCAGTAGAGCACATAGCGGTTTTTTTTATATTTATATATAGGCCAAATACATTGGCAGCCCCTTAAACTTATTCTCCCTTTTCACTTAGATACTCTATTTTAAGGTCGTTTCATTTGAACACTTCAACCACATCCTATATGTGTCATTTAGACACAAAATTTGTAGGCAGTCAATCACATAAGATGCGTGTAATTCACACGCCAGAATGACGAATAAGATTAGGACACGTGGATTTAACTTAAACAAATTTTTATTAAAAAAAAACTGACCCACCCCTTGTTGTCTTCCCCGACGAAAACCCGCCTGTCGCCGGATCTCCTCCACCCCTAAACTTTCTGCCACCGCCAGCCACCAAAAGTCGCCAGAGACCTAGCGGCAGCCCCACCCCATCATCTCTTTCTGCTTCTCTTTTACAAAAATCCAGTAGCAAATCTCTTTTACAAAGATCCAGTAGCCTGCCGCCGATCTCCTCCAGTATGTGCTTTCCAATTTTAAAAACCAAAAATCAAAACCCAATTTTTCCTTCTCAATTCTGTCCCTTCTTTTATGTATCTATGTAAGTTGCAAATCCTTGAAGAAGATGATTGTAATGGCCGAAATCATCAAAAGGAGAAGGAGAAAGGTGTTGGCCGTGAATGAGAGGGGTCTGACCGCTTTTCATGGTGGGCCACTGTTCCGGCGAGTTTGAGGTTGAGTACAGCATCCCAGCGACTCCCCTACTTTGTTTTCGAAAATCTCTCCACCACCTTCGTTTCTTTCCCAAATCTGAAACGAGAAAGCAAGAAATGCGTTTAGATCTAATAAAAATCCTCAAATTTGAAACGAGACTTTTCAAAATTTTCAGATCGGAAACTTGTTCGGCCAAAAAAGTTTCTGATCGGAAATCCTCAAATCTCAACTTGTTTGTAGGTTGCAGATCCTTGAAGTTGTCTTTAAAAGCCAAAAATCTTTGTAACCCACCATAGTGTGAACAATGAAAATTTAAAAGAAACATTTATCGGAAAGTATTTCCGATAAAACTATTCATTTTCCGGCAAGAAAGATGAGGTGGTTGTTTTTTGGACCATGTCACGCGCTTGAGAAATCTGAGGAACACTTGCCTTGCCACATCAGCTTTTTGTGTCTAAATGACACATAAGGGGTGTGATTGAAGTGTTCAGATGAAACGGACTTAAGATGAAGTGTCAAAATGAAAAGTGATGACAAGTTTAATGGGCTGCCGATGTATTTGGCCTTATATATATTCACTATTAACACACACACACACACACATATATATATATATATATATATATATATATATGCAAAGTACAATAGATGGTATAAATAGTTTGATTTGCTAACCACAATGGTATAAATGTCTGCAAAGTACAATAGATGATAAAATTAAGATATTTCGTAAATTGAAAATTGATAAATTTGGTTCTCTTTCCTAAATTAAAATTTTAAAAATAAGTTTTATATTATATGTCAATATATGATCATACGAATTCTTTTAAAAGAACAGTAAAATTGATTTAATTTATTTCTTATCATAATTTAATTTATACCTTTTCGGTGAAATTGACAAACTGACGAAACTTTCCTACACACGGGTTCGGGAGGCAGCAGCATTTCAGCGGATTTGGAAGCGCGTCCGGACATCCCCGACTGGGATCCAAGTTCCATTTTTCTTGAATTGTATTTGCACACATCTATTTATTGTTGCCTTGCCGGCAATTTTAATTGGATTGATTGTTTTTTCTATCTTTTCTACTATTGTTTTAAGCTTAAAGTTTCATCTATACATTTTAATTCTGTGTTTGCATAGGGATAGTTTCTTAAACGTGGTAGATTCATTATTCTAGTGCCTGCTCGCGTTACTGTTCTCGTAGTAGCTCCTTTAAGTTGTTTTTAGCTCTCGGGTTCGTAGCTTGTAATCCTTCGTTCCGTTACTTGTTCTTAGTGGTAGTGTTACCTAATACCTTTTGCTTATAGCGGCGGTAGTTAATGATGTGAGATTAAAGTCATGTCCTCGGGTGGGGGTGGGGGCCCAGGAGTGGGAAGGAGGGTAAGAAAGCATCTAGGCTAAGAGTTGGGTCTTGGAACATTGGGACGTTGACGAGGAAGTCTATAGAGTTAGGTGAGATTCTTTAGAAGAGGAAGATCAACATAGTGTGTATTAAGGAGACTAGATGGAAGGGTACTAGGGCACGAGATGTAAACGAGTTTAAATTATGGTACTCAAGAAGCGCTGGGGGTAAGAATGGGGTAGGTATTGTAGTTGGCAGGGACCTCAGGGAGCTCGTGGTCGAGGTTAGGAGGGTAAATGATAGGTTGATGGGTTTATTGTAAACGTGATTAGTGCATACGCTCCTCAGGTAGGTTTGGGCCAGGAGGTCAAAAAGCAATTCTGGGAGGATTTGGACGAGATGGTGTGTAGTATCCCGCACACAGAGAAGTTTTTCATTGGCGGAAATTTCAATGGTCATATTGGGGCTAGTGGTAGGGGTTATGATGATGTGCATGGCGAGTACGGTTTTGGGGATATGAATGAGGGAGGTAATTCACTGTTGGATTTTGCTAGAGCTTTTGATTTGGTTATAGCTAGCTCGAGTTTTCCGAAAAGGGAATAGCACCTAGTCACTTTTCAGAATTTAATGGGCAAGACTCAGATTGATTATCTTCTCTGCAGGAAATGTGATAAAGGTATGTGCACTGACTGCAAGGTCATCCCAAGTGACCACCTCAAGACCCAACATAGGCTTCTAGTTATGGACCTGGAGATCAAGAGGAGTAGGAGGAAGAGGGCGGGGTGCAGGCAACCTAAGATCAAGTGGAGTAACTTGACCAGGGACAAAGCTCAAGAGTTAGGGGAGAAGTTGTTAGCTATGAGGGCCTGGATGAGTTCAGAATCAAAGAGACCGTTCCAAAAGTTATTGAGTCTATCTCAAGAAACTTATACAAAAAAAAAAAAAAAAATTTGGAGCGTTTGCGCATGAATAGTAGCAAACTAATGGATACTCCTATAGCGAGAAGTGAAACTTAAAGCCTTAAAATGTGTGAAAAGACTAAAAATAAAAAGAAAGACATGTCTAGAGTTTTGTATTCAAGTGTTGTTGGGAGCTTGATGTATGCTATAGCGTATCCCGAATGTTTGTCATGACATACGTTTATTAGAATGTATCAATCCAATCATGGAATAGATTATTAGTGAAAAACGATGAGCATATTCCGATACCTAAAGAAAATTGCAGATTATTCACTATATTATAGTGGAAATAATTTGCTCTTAAGAGGGTATACAAATGCGAGAGACATCATGAAAAGTTAATAAATAATATTACAATACATACATGCACAATAATGATAGTTGATCTTCTTACAAACTCAATATCTAGAGACATATTTGAGAAATATGTTATGGCTCTAGGTTTTGTGAAAGATATGATAATGTTTACATGTTATAAAATATTTAGATCAAAATAGTATTCTCATCAATGTAATATTATTGATATTATGTTCATATTTTGTATGCACGTGATGATTTCCTTGTAAAGGATGTAAGTGTGTAGAACACGTCACGAGATCGACTCTCTCACACGGGCGATCACCTCTAGCGTCAAGGAATGTGCAGAGACGAGACCTATTAGAATCTTGATAAGTGCAAGGTCATATATATTTTTTGAATAGAATGGTCGGTCTTGAATAGAATTTAGACTTATGGATTCCATGATCCTCCATGACTTGTTTTGTAAAGCCAGATGCGAGTTTCTCTAAGAAATTGCACTTGATGATTATTAAAGTGAGAAACTCGCGTTAGACTTCTGGAGATGGCTAGACTAAGATCTGTACGGTGTTGAATGATCAAGGGAATAAGACATGCGCGCCAATATAAGGTGGGAACACTGTAACATGTGCTTCATACCACGTATGCTAGCAACCGATGAGATAATAGAAGAATGAATCTCTGCTTCTTTATTATGTGAGATCCCGAAAAGTTATATTAACTTTTATTGATGTGCCATTTGACCTTTTACTATTTCTTGAAGTATCAATCAATGTTGCTACTTTAGCATATCACTAAATAGCCATGAGTGGTTCGGCTATGCAGTGTATGCCTATGAAAGCAGTTGTATTGAAACAGATAGATTCGAGTAGAAAGAAAAGACAACTAAAATTAGTATAACTTGTATTCACTAGGTCGGCCATTATTCTTACCATGAGGATATTAAGTATAATTGTGAATACAATGTTATACATGAACTCGAGTTCACCTCTTTCGAGGATGAGGAATTAGATAAGAAGCGAAAGATGTATGGGGTATTGCGAGTAATAAGATCCTCATGCTAATAACAAATTCTTTCCGCATGTGATTGAATTTATACATAGAGCTTTTGTACAACCTTAATAGGTATAGCTCTTGATGTTGCTCGCAAGTCGCACGAACTATTTGCTTATATGAACTATGTGTGTAATTTACATGGTATTGTGTTTTTTGGTTGTTCAGTCTACCATGTGCGAAGTGGGAGATGTTGGTAATTTGGGCTCGAGTCGTGGGTCTCCATATTGACTGGCTCGATCCGTTTAGAAAGGGGATAATATTGGAAGGTTACAGGTAAGTTACCTTGGCAGTTTAAACCAATACAACTATTATTAGTTTAGGGTAATTAACGTATAGAGAGGGATGAAAAATCTGAAAAACTGCTTTCTCAATCTGCCCAAGAAGTAACGTACTTCTTCTCCTTCTTGAATGAACTTCTCTTCTTCTTTCTTCACCAAAATGAAAAAATACACACACAAATACAGAGGCATTTAGTTTGCGGCATATACTTTATTTCCTAGTGATTCAAAGGTTGATTTGGGGCAACCGATTTTCGCTGCGTCAATAAGGTACACAACTCATTATTCTCGCCCCTTGTTTTTTTATTTAACATTTCTCCGCCTGACTCTTTATTATAATTGCTCCATTATCACTTTCATTTGTTGCCGTGTTAATAAAAATGATGCATTAAAAATGCCTTAAATTAGTTTGCAGTTAGATATTAACGTTATGAAAAGACATACATGGAAAATGATAGCTCTTAAAATTTTCAAAGAAAGTGATGTATGATGTTGAATTGCATGTGATATTTTTGGTACTGTAATGATTATGGTTAGCATGGCAGGATTTAGCCCCTTTTTTGGGGTTTGGGAGGTGGGGGGGTAGCATCTTAGTAATTATATGGTCGACGGAGCTAGAATTTAAGGTATGAATTTGATCAAATTGAGTAATTTTGATTTTAACTATGTATTTGTATAAAATGTTAGTTTTATATCATAAAATATATAATATATTAATTTAGAAATCAATAACTTATAAGGATTAACACTTTTGAACCCATATTTCGACTCCCGGTAATATGATATTCCACCCAAATAAAAAACAAAAAGGAAAGAAAAGTTGCAAAAAGCTAAAAAGAAATTAATGAGAAAAGAGAGAAGGAAAAAAGGTATAATTGTTTGGGGGTTCTTCATTTCGGTGCCCGCGTTAGGGCCTCGATTAACTTGTATTGTGTAATGTTCATTAAAAGAAAAGCGTTTCAAAACTAGAATTCGAGATCTCAGCTTAAGGATGAAGGAAATCTTATTCATAAGATATACGTGGTCCTATATATAAAAGCAATAATAAATAATAGTATGATGTTGACCGAAACCATTATCATTTACGTACGTAGCCATGCAAATAGCTCTAACTTCCAAATACTCATTTTGGATACGATTGGTTCACAATTCAGAAATTATTTTATGTATATTTATTCTTTGACATTTCAGATAAGAAAAATAAGAAAAGTTATAATTTAGATTAATTATATTATTTTATTCGAAGTTTAACGTTTCAATCGCGTCTAAACCAATAACAACAGGTAATTAAATGATAAATATACCTTTTAGTATTAATACATGCAAATAATTACATATTACAACTTTATATTTTGTCTCCGTTTAAATTTTAAGAATTTAATTAAGAAGTGTCAATCAATATATACTTGACTATGAAAAAAATACTATGGTCAAAAGTGAACAACTCAATCATGTTACCTTTTAGTTATCTAATCAATTTGATAAGTGGGTCCCACAAGGAAAAGAGAAAAAGAAAACAACATTGCTAGGTAATACCTTACTTTTACTTTTTATTTTATTTCTTTAATTTTATTAAAAGAAGGAAGTCGCCCAAAAAGGTTGGCTACTGATTGGGTGAATGGTTTCCATACGGGAGACCTGAGATCGATTTCGCTTGCCACCAGCCTCCTCATGCAGAACTCGTCGCATCGAGCTAGCCTAATTGAGTTTACACTCATGTATAGTTTATGAGTTATTGTTCATTGAGCAAGTTGTTATTGCAGTTAATTAATACAACATTGTTTTGTGATAAAATAAAGAATATAGTACAAAGACAACATTTATGATTTAACTAATAAAAATTGTATAGGGAGGAGGTCGGCAGTCACCGACTATACATTTATGAGTATTTCAGTATCTCCGCATGATACTTACTGCTACTTATAATTAATGATGACTAATGGAGTAACGCTCGTGCTGTGCACGTGCCCAAGTATTTAATAATGAATTTAGAGATAGATTCAAAAATTAAAGTTATTGGATTAAATTTTTAAGATTTTTAATATTGAACTCATTGTACTGTTAAAATTATGGGTTCGGTTCCGATGTCTTTTGAGATTTTATTAGGCTTTTACATATATTCTATACAATATATCGAAAATTATGAGTTTAAAACTTCAAATGAAATTGTTACATGTAAGCTACCGCCACCCCTGCAAAGGGTAATTTCTGAAAATACTTTAAAAAAGAGAAGATAACTATGCTTAAGCTATAGTTAGATATTGATTAGAAGAGTACTGTAAACTTTGTGAAATAGACTAGGAAGTGGAAAAATGCTAAAAAAAATCTTTCATTTTTCTTTGAAGGTCTTTGTCCTACTTATAGTATCAGTCTTCCAGCCTATACTTGTGTTTTTATTAACCAAGAACACATACACTTTGTTGGCACTAAAAAAAAAGGTTATTCAATCCACTAGTACAACTGAAGGTGCGCAGCCTCTTCTGAACCGGAACAAGAAAGAGCTCATTAGAATTTCCTGTAAAGTGGAAGGGTAGGCCTTTGGCACCAGAAAGGTGAGGATCGAAATTCGGAGAGTGAAGAGAGGAAGGAACCCTCTTTTTAAGTTCTACGTACTGCTCTTCTCTCAATCGCTCTTTGGTATTCGGAAGTGGAAAGTGAACTGTTGGCAGTGGCCGAAAAGAGAGGTTCTGTCTTTCTTCATTCAAGTAAGAAAAAGATGGGACGCTCGCAGACCTGTATGGAACAACTGTCCAAATCATTTGACGCTTCTTCTCACTGAGCAGCCCCTCGACTTCCACTTCAGGTTCGAGGAGCTCCGACAGGGGGACTTGAGTCTCAACCTCACTCAAGAAAACACATAGAGTGAGATGTAGGGCTCAGTTTGTCTTGTGCAGGAGATGGAATTTTAACAAAGCACGTGCATCCGAATACTCTGAGTAATCAACTATTACAATTAATATTTTATCTGTCTCAACAAATTAGTCTCCAAGGACTTAGTGATAGGAATGCCTAACATTAAGTTCAAGGAAGACAAAGTTTGTGAGGCTTGTGCAAGGGGGAAGCAGGTAAGATCCTCTTTTAAAAGCAAAAAGATGGTAAGTACGACTAGAACGATGGAATTGGTTCATATGGATCTATGTTGTCCAATGAGAACATTAAGCAGAGGTGGTAAGAGATATGTGATGGTGCTTGTTGATGATTATTCTAGCTTTACCTGGACATTGTTTCTAACATCTAAAGATTAGACATTTGACATGTTCACTTCTTTTGTTAGAAAATTTTAGAAACAATTAGGAAATCAACTTGTGCAAGGGGGAAGCTAAGTTTGCTAAATTTTGTGATGAGCATGGCACATATCATAATTTTTCTGCTCCTAGAACTCCACAACAAAATGGAATAGTTGAAAGAAAGAATAGAACACTTGAAGATATGGCTAGGACTATGCTTTTTTCTAGTAAACTACCCCATAGCTTCTAGGCAGAAGCTGTTAATACTGCATGCTACATCATAAATAGGTGCATGACTAGACCTCTTGTAGATAAGACTCCCTATGAGTTACTTAAAGGGAGAAAACCAAATATATCCCACCTTAGATCTTTTGGTTGCAAGTGCTTTGTGCACAACAATGGTAAAGACTTCCTAGGTAAGTTTGATCCCAGAAGTGATGAGGGAGTATTCTTGGGATATTCTTCATAAAGTAAAGCTTATAAGATATATAACATGAGAACTATGTGTGTAGAAGAAGGTGTGCATGTTGTTTTTGAAACTAACATTCTCTCTGAGAGGCAGGAACAAGATGATAAAGATATTGGAGTGACAAGAAACTCAGATGATGAAGCCACAGTCCAGTCTGAAGCAACATCACAGGAAGGAACAGGTGATGGAACAGGTCCTTCCACCCAGGGCAACGTGACAGGGGGAACTGACTAGAGAGGAACCGATCCTCAAACCTCGAGGGAACATGTCCATGAACCTATTCCTCAGTTACAAAATCGGGAAGGAACATCCAAAGAAATCGACACACCTATTGCAACATCCATGAAATTGGATATGGATGAAACCAGTTCATCTGTTGATCAGAAAATGTATAGGGGAATGATTAGCTCTTTGTTATATCTCACTGCTAGCAGACCTGACATTTTTTCCAGTGTAGGCCTTTGTACTAGATTCCAGGAAAATCCAAAGGAGTCTCACTTGACTACTGTCAAGAGGATCTTGAGATACCTAAAAAGCACTACTAACCTTTGTCTATGATATCCATAAGGTAGTAATTTAAACTTAGTGGGATATGATGATTATGCAGCTTTTTTTTGGATAGAAAGATCACCTCAAGTATGACGCGCTTTCTTGGCTCATGTCTTGTGTCTTGGGCCACCAAAAGGTAAAATTCTGAGGGTTTATCTTCTGCTGAAACTGAGTATATTGTTGCTGCCTCATGTTGTGCTAAATGTTGTGGATGAAACATCAATTAATGGATTGTGGGATTGATGTAGGTTGTATCCCTATCTTTTGTGATAACACTAATGCAATTAGTATGACCAAGAACCCAATTCATCACAGAAGAACTAAGCACATAGATGTTAGGCATCGGTTTTTGAGGGACAACTATGAAAAGGGTTTGATCACTGTGAAATTTTATGCTACTGACAAGCAAATAGATGCCATCTTCACAAAAGAATTGAGCAGAGAGCACTTTGAAAGGAACATGTTAGAATTATGGATGATTAAGATCACCTAATGAACCAGTTTAGATTGTATATGAAAGAAAAAGAAAAATGAAAAAATTGTATTTTTTGGCTAGAAAATCTGGAGTTTGTGTAAATAACTAGATTAATCTTTGCTCAGTCTCATACTGTAAAAAGTATACTCATGTGCCATGTGTTAATATGACTCACTGATCTCTAGTGAAATTTTCTCTATTTTGGAAAATTAAGACATGATCAAGAGGATTCTTAGTGAAGAACCTGGTTCATCAGTGCTGGTTCATCTGAATAGCGAGGTATGTGTTCTACACTCTACACAATTTGAAATACTAATATTTAAATCATGAGAAGAGTCCTACTCAAGCTCAAAATCTTCAAAAGCCTATCCAGTTGACTTTGAACCAGTTCCGTTTCAACAAGAAACCTCACCAAATTAAAATACCTAGATTCTAGGGAAGCCTTAACCGTCTATTCAAAACTAAAATTTCATTCAATCCATCCTCTCCCTTACAGAACCATTCCCAAATTTTCGATGACTCTTTCAAGTCGGCGACTGAGGGGGAAGAAACTGGGTCTTCGATTTTGTCTGTACCACAACTTTATTCTTAGGTCATTTCTGAGGTCGCTGAAAACTTAGAAAATAGGTTCATACTGGTTGGGTCTGTGGTAGATGTGGAAATGCCTGAGACAAGAAGGAGAGGAGGTAAAAATAAAATAGAAAAAGAAAAGGAGAGTGAGGGAGTATGAAGTAATGAGAAGGGGAAAAGGGAAAGAAGTGGTTGATTCTTCACCCACCTCTGAATCTGTTAGAATGGCTATTTGTGGAGCTGAGCCAACGAAAGAGGAAGAAAGTAGCAAGAACGCAGGGGGAAGTGGATCAGGAGAAGCCGTTGAAAGTCTAGTGAATCTTGGAAAGCAAGCAGATGAGCCTGGTTCATTTGTTAATGAAACACTAGCGGCTCTGCTGCAAAAGATAGGTAACAGTTACAAACCTAAGAAGAAAAGAACTCCTAAAGCTAAAACCTCTGGCACAACAAGAGTCAACAAGAAAAGGGAAGATGCTTCTTCTGAGACTTCTGATAATTCTCTTCCAAGAGGAAGAACTACAAGGAGCAAGGTAAAGCAAAGTGAGGACGAGTTGAAGAGAGCTTTAGAGGAGAGTAAGAAGAAAAGAGTGGAAAAAGGGAAAGAAAAGGTTGTTGAGCCTATTGAGGCTGTTGAAGTGGATGAGATGGATCGGGTCCATCAAAGTGAAAAAGTGGCAGAGGTAGAGGTTCAGACCCCTAAGCCCAAGAAAGCCAAGACTTCCTCAAAGAAGTCTTCATTTGTTTCTAAGTCTGCTGAATCATCTACCTTGGCTAAACGAACCAGGTCTGCAGTTCTTCCAAGCCTTAACTTATTAGCCCTGCCTAGAACTTTCAATGACCCAGATTCAGGATTTTGTTGTTTGTTTGTTGCTCATGTTTTAACTGTTATTGTGGCAGAATCATATTCTCTCTATCAATGAAGTTTGCTGCTTTTGTTCTTATTTATTGTCTATATTTCTTTGACAGTTTGAATTCTTAGTTGATTATTGATGATTAATCCATGAATGTATTTGCAGTTGCCCCAGTGGCCATGAGTGATTTTTAACTATCTGGAATTCACACATCTTTTTGCAACTTTTCGATGATGCCAAAAGGGGGGAAATGGTTGTGCTCTGAACAGTGATATTTATAACCTAATGACCCTGGTTCTTCATGATAAGTGCTTAATACTCTAATATGTGTCAATATTGGATTACGTTGAAACATGCCTAAAGTCATGGACACACAAAGTTTGTCATCATCAAAAAGGAAAAATTTGTTGGCCCAAGAAAGAGAATAGTTTTGGAGATTGACAAAGGAACTCAGAGATGAAACAGGTCTATCCTGGCAGATATAGACACAAGCAGAGTTAAAGACACGTGAGGTGCACATGCAGGAGATAAACGAAATCTGGTAAAATAGAGATATCTCCTGATCGAAAAGATTGCAAAAACGTTAAGGAGAAGGACTCCTTACTCAATAAGAACTTTATCTAAGATAAGGAAGGATTTGAGGAGTTGAGTTAGACTAGAACTCTTCCACCAAGGAAGAGTTGCATTAGGATTCTAGTCAATTCCTTATCTACTAACTCCTATATATTGCAGAATGTTCTTATTGTAAAGTGACGCACAAAAGCAGAAGCAACACGTGAATTGAGAGCAAAATAGCAAGAAAATTTCTTGAGCAATTCGTGTGAGATTTAAGAGTGCGATCCTGAAGCTACACGAACCAGATTGAAGAACAAGCTCCATAAAGAGTTTTATATGTCTTTCTTTATTTCTAGTTCAATGTGTAGTAGGCGTTTTGAGTTGTACCTTTCAGCTTTCTTAGAAGCAAATTGTACTAGGTACTGAGTTGTATTATTCAAGTTAAAGTTAACTTGACGTAGTTGCAACAGTCTCTGGTGTGTTGTTATAAGGGTTAGAGTTAATCCTTAGGTTTGCAAGAGTTTGTAAACTTTGTTGTTGGCTCAGAGTTGTAGTGAAGTGTTTGGAGAAAATCCTACTGGGTAGTAGGTCATGGTTTTTTTCACCTTTTGAGCCAGGTGTTTTCCACGTAAAAATCTCTGTGTTCTTTATTTTTTGTTTTTGTTATTCCGCAAATAGTAGAGGTTGTAACACATAGAAGAACCTGGTCTTTCTATAACTAGTGACGCGAAAATTGGACACCACACAAATACCCCCCCCCCCCCCCCCCCCCCCCCCCTCCCCCTTGTGTGGTATTAACGTTTAAAACATGAGACAATAATTCTCACGTGAAGCTATCATGTACAACACCTTCAAAGCACATAAATACTGTATTTCCAAGAATACCCTCGGTTTCAAGCAGGCATGTTGACGGAGAGGAGCCGGCTAACTCTCACTTATTAGATAGTAGAATCTAACGAGATAAGACGAATTTAGAATTTAAAGTTTACGAATTATTATAACGACTTCTAGTTAACACAAGAATAATAACTGCATTCATAATTAAATTAATAAAGATTTGATAAATTTCTTAACATACATGGAGAAATAGTTAGCTAGTATATATGTTTACGTTAATGTATGACTTAACCGTGTATATAAATATAATTTGATATAAACATCGCTACAGGTAAATATTTATACCATCCATTTATGTGACTTTGTGCTTATCGTTTTCCTTTTTCTTTGTTTAGACTTACAACTTGTTTGGATGGTTGTTACACATTATTTCATAATATATCGTATCGTATTATATTGTATTGTAATGTATCATTTGACGAATATAATATTTGAATAGATTGAATCATTTGCCGTTGTTTCGTGATATCATGCACCAACAATATGAAGAATAAATTTATAAATTATAAAGAAAAATTATGATACGGGTATAAATAAAATGTAGGATAAATAATAAAATAAAATTATTTAATAATAGCAAAGGGTGAGATGAGAGAAATAAACAAGATAATGACGCGACCACATCAAATCGATCGTTACATAAAGTGACACATTTTGTCGTAACGTAACGACGGATTTAACAATACGACATAAAATTTAAGTAACGTTCAAAACAAATATCATATTTAAAGCAATAATAGTAACGACCATCCAAAGAAGCTATTAGGGAATAAATCTTTCCTGTAATGGCGATAAGACAGCTACCAAACTTTAAAGAATCTACATAGAATTCAAGAAGTTCTCTGAAAAAGATCTAAAGAGACTTTCCCTTTTGATGATAGCTGTTATGAGTATGACAAATAGACAAAGCAAAGTATAATTATAAAGTAAGAAACCAAATGACACACATTTGTCGGTGCTCATATTTCCATTTTTGTGTTTTCTAAATCCTTTACTTTAAATAATATTGACTATATTATTCACTTAATTAACTTATCTAAAGATTAGAACAAAACCTTTAATAAATTAAAGAATATGATATTGTGGGTGTACGTCTTTCTTCATTGTCGTGTATAACCATTTACAATTAATCCCTAATCGTATTTTACGGAGGAATAAATAAAATATTTTTATTCTTAATCAGAGATTTTAGATGGAATTTTTTTTTCTTTTTTAGGTAGTCTTACACGACATGAAACTAAATTACTCAAAATTCTAACGTAGGTTTCGGATATCGGGCGAAATACTAAAGAAATATCTAATTTTTTTTTTTTAAGTTGGACTAATTAGTAAACAAACATTCAAATTCATATAATGTCGAATGAAATCTTGGTCTAAGGTGCTTCTTTTTTGTGCCTAGTGATTTTCTCCCCATGGGCGAAAATATGTCAATGGACGAGTCAATTTATTATATATGAGATAATCAAATATTAGAAAATAATTATATTAAGGATATATTTTGCTATAAATTATATTAATTATGAATATAATTTGTCGGTAATAAAAGGAAAAACAGAATTAAGTTCATGACATGTGGAAAAAAATTACCTTTATCACGAGCAAGATTCAGATTGGATTCCCTTTTAAAGATATAAAAAACAAAAATAATGACAACTCCAAAAAGAAGTAAAGAAATGTACGGATTTGACTATAATGCCTTTTTCTACGCTCAAGTGGTTTACAATTTACAGAATAATTAATTAGAAATAGTTTTCCGTTAATTATCCATTTAACATTTACAATATTTAACTTTTTTTTAGATATAGAAAATTTCTTGGCACCGACTTAGCTAAGTAGGATATTTCAGGAATAAAGAAAGCAACCCACGTTACTGACCAATCTACAACTATATAAAATGCCCCAACTAAAAAAGGTCAAAATTCATGTGCATATGTTTTTCGAATAAATTAAAAGATAATGAATCTTGATAACTTCAAATAAACCATGAAAAATTGGGGAATATTTTTATTCTCACCAATGGCTTCAACTACAAACAACAAACAACAATAACAAATCAGTAATTTTTCACGAGTGTGATTTGGGAAGGGTAACATGTACGCAGCCTTACCTCTAAAAAAAGATAAAGAGGTTGTTTCCGATAGACCCTCGGCTAAAGAACGATTGAAAAAGAAAAGATAATTGCAACAAGTAGAAATAACATCAAGATGAAATAAGATCGAATCCAAGAATGCGGTCAAACTCTAGGTAGTAATAGTCATCAATGAATAAATGATAACATACTAACACTAATGCTTATTAAATGAGTAAGACAAAGAGAAATGCTTGACTACCTACTAACACTCCACCTTAATCTTTGACCTCCACACGATCCTATCTAGGTCCATGTCCTCAGTCAGCTCCAGCTGCGGCATGTTCCGCCAAATAATCTCTTCCCGAGACTTCTTAGGCCTACCTCTACCCCTCCTGCTGCCCACTGAGGCTAACTGCTGGCACCTTCTAACTGAGGATTCTATACTTCTCCTATTAACATGCCCGAACCATCTCAACCTTGACTCCCGCATCTTATCCTCCTCAGGGGCCACTCCCACCTTTTCCCGAATAACTCCACCTAATCTTATCCAACCGGGTATACTCACACATCCACCTCTACATCCTCATCTCAGCTACTTTTAGCTTCTGGGTATGAGAGTTCTTACCGGCCAACACTCTGCTCCATACAACATAGTCGGTCTAACTACAATCTTGTAAAACTTACCTTTAAGTCTTTGCCGCACATTCTTATCACACAAGACACCGGAAGTGAGCCTCCACTTCATCCATCATGTTCCAATACGATGCGTGACATCTTCATCAATCTCCCTGTTACCGTATTATAGATCCAAGATACTTGAAACTATCTCTCTTGGGGATGACTTGCGTATCAAGCCTCACCTCCATATCCCCTTCATAGGTACCGTTGTTGAACTTGCACTCCATGTATTTCGTCTTGGTCCTGCTCAACTTGAAACCCTTAGACTCTAGGATCTGTCTCCAAACCTCTAGCCTCTCGTTAACACCACCCCGCATCTCGTTAAAACCATCATTATATAATAGGCATTCCCTATGAAAGCCAATTTTTTCTCATAACTGATTTTTATGTTTATTATATTATAATATATGTTCTCTATAACATTACTTCTCTATCGCAACCTAGAAATATCGAAACAAAGGAGGCTGTTATAGAGAGGTTTGACTGTATTTCTATGCGGAGTAAGATTCTTATTTAAGAACTCTCGAAATCTTAAAAAGTATTAAATTTGATATCTCAACAAATACAAGTTTATATCTGAAACCGCATTACCATGTACAATCAACCTTCTCTATAGCAACATCGTTTATTTCGATATTTTTTGGCTTTTATAGTGGATGGTTGTTATACACCTATAACAACATTTGGCGTTTAAATATTGTGGTTGTTATAGATAAAATTATCCAAGAATTAATTATTTTTCCTTTTTTAAAACATATAAAAGATATAAACATTATTCAAATTTAAAATCTTACAATATATGCATATTTCACTAGTTAAATATTGAAGAAGGCTAATGCATTATTAATAAATTCATAATTAAACGTATAAAGATTTGAACTCTAAGGCAGACATTTTAAAGCTACGTAGAAAAATAAATTCTTTCAAGATTGATGGAAGAACTTTATAGCCGTAGCTTGTTTCGTAGATTTCATTCTCTTACTAGCGATATAACGCTTGAATTGACAAATATTGTGTCCAAAGTTCAGCAAAAAGGAACCCAAGCTTTCCTTTGAAGACAATCTAAGGGCTTAACAATTAAATTTCTTTCTAATCTTATATCTTATAACAAGATATAAACCTTTTTTAATGGAAAAGAATGTGCACATAATTTTAGAATTATTATAAGTAATCTTAAAGACTCTATATGGCTGTTATAAAGGAGTAATTTTACAAAGAGCGTTTTGCTATAGATATGGTTGTTGTTGTTACAGGTAAAAAGTTGTTATAGAGAGGTAAAATATATTTTAAAAATAAGATTAAAAAGAAAACTTGACTTTTATAGTGAACGACTGTTATATAGGGATGTTATTTTAGAAAGCCGGACAATAGTGGGAAGAGAATATAACATGCAATTATTGATTAGATCAATAAATAAAGATGTAATTACTAAAACATTTAATACTAAAATTTAGGCATCTAAAACAATTCAATGATAAGATCAAGAAAAAATAAGACTGTTAAACTTCAAATGTTTTAATGTGTGTAAATATTTATCATTTTCCATTTTAGAAGGCTTTTTTTCAAACGTATATTAGAAGGGAGGAGAAAAGACCCAACTGAGCCAATAATCGCGGGAGATCATAACTCCCACTCACATCTACATCAAATTAATTAAGTTAAATTTAAGATTTAAAATTAAAGTTAAAAATAATATATATATTTACTTCGATGCAAAGTTTAAACAACGGCAAATTATCTTCGTATGGCTTATGAGTCACGGGTTCGAGCCGTAAAAATAACCACTAATATTTATTGTAGAATAAATTGTCTATATCACATCCCTTCAAGTGCGTCTCTTACTCAAATTCTGCCATTATACTTTGTGCATCACAACATTGATTTGGAGGGAGACATCATAGGTTGTTTAAAGAGGCTAATTATGTAATTACACTAAAAACCATTTTAACACGGTGTAAAAAAGATTTAGCAAAATCAATCACAAATATTAAACCCCCTTAATGTGGTGGGACTCAGATATTTTTTCTATAATAAACACAAGGATCCAAAAAAGGCAAAAATAAAAAAATAAAAAAGAGGGTCCCAACCACCTCAATCTGCGGAGATTTTCTTAAAAGTTAACATAAATAGTCGCTCGCTCAACCATTTATATTATAATATGTATTCTCTATACTATCAAAAAAGGCCAAAATTATTACTATACTATCAAAATTAATTACGTTTATACCCGTTTCTACTTTCGGTCTAAAATTGTCCCTACCGTTAACAAAGTAGGCACAATCGTCCCTAACCCTAACAGATTTCCTACGTGGCAGTAGGACCCCTCTTCTGTTTTAAGGTGCCACGTAGGAAATCTGTTAGGTTAGGGACAATTTTGCCTACTTTATTAACGGTAGGGACAATTTTAGCCCGAACGTAGAAACATGTATAAATACGACTAATTTTCGATAGTATAGGGACAGTATTAGCCTTTTTCCCATTTAAAAATGGTATATAACATAAGTATTACTTTGTGTATAAATATATAATTTATGTATTATTTAAAAATAAATAAATAATAAATTAGGTAAGCTATTTATATAAAGATTTGCTCGGGTACTTATACTTATACTATGATCCGACTAATTGAAATTCGCAAATGATACATATTGGCCAATTAAAAGTTTTATTTTTATTTTTAAGGCTTAATTGTTTCATAATATATCGTATAGTATTGTATTGTATTATTTTGAAGTATACAATGATTGGATATATTGTACTCCCTCCGTACAGTTTATATGAACCTGTTTCCTTTTTGGTTCGTTCAAAAAAGAATGACCCATTTCTAAATTTGAAAACAATTTTGGTTAAACTTACAATTTTACCCTTAATGAGAAGCTTTTATAATAACACAAATACTCTGGCCCCCTTTTTGAATTGTTTAGGACCACAAATTTCAAAAATCTTCATTTTTTTCTTAAATTTCGTGCCTAGTCAAACATGTTCACATAAATTGGAACGGAGAGAGTATTTGTTTGTGGTCGTTTCATGATGTCATGCACCAATAATATGAAAAATAAACTTAAAATATTATAAAGAAATGTAAGGTACGGGTTAAAATTATTATATAAAAAGGTAGAGTAAAAAATAAAATAAGATTATTTAATAATAAAGAAATGCAACATGAGAGTAAAAAATAAGATCACAGACCACATCAAATTAATCGTTTCATAAAATTAATACTTTTAATCGTCATACATTATAATAAAATCTAAATTTAAATAATGATCAAAATAAATATTAGATTTAAAATAATAATACGTTACGGTACAACATGTCATAACCATCCAAACAGACGGTAAAGTCAAAGTTTTTGATTAAGAATGAAAAGATTTTAATTTTTAGCCATTCCATTATAATGCTAGGTGTTATATGCCTAAATTCATTTCATGGTAGAAATCATTCTCTTCTCACCTTTTACCTGACAAATAAATTTACCCAGATGAGTAATGTGAGAAAAAAAGCTCTGATATTTTTAATATTTTCTACGGAGAGAGAATAAAAGCCAAAAGGGACCATATGCACAATTGCACAAGGCCAAGAATCTAAAAATAGGAAAATGACGTATAAACAGTTTCTTTATTAATCGGAGTAGTTATTTTCAATATTAATTTATATACAGTTGTGAAGATATACATACAGAGATATATATCTCTTCTTCCTCCACATCTGGGGTTGCTCAAAAACACATTCTTGATCAAGATTCTTACCCCCAGAAGTGTTAAAGGGAAAATTTTGAGTCTTTCAAGATTTTCCTGATTTAATTTTATCAGTTTCCTAACATACAGGTACTTTACTGTTTTTTCTCCTTTTTTGGGGGTCTCACTTTTTTTTTTTTTTTTGTGTGTGTGTGTGTTTTTCTTTCTTTCTCAGAAAGCTGATTACTGGGCTTTGTTCTGTTTTTTTTTGTTAGTGTGTGTGCATTTTTCTCATAAGAAAGCTGATTAGTGAGCTTTGTTCTGTTTTTCTCTGTGTGTGTGTGCTTTTTTCTCATCAGAAAGCTGGTTAGTGAGCTTTGTTCTCTGTGTGTGTATGTGTGTGTGTGTATGTGCATTTTTCTCTTCAGAAAGCTGATTAGTGAGCTTTGTTCTCTGTTTCTATGTGTGTGTATGTGCATTTTTATAATCAGATAGCTGATTAGTGAGCTTTATTCTGTTTGTTTTTTGGTGTGTGTGTGTGCATTTTTATCATCAGAAAGCTGATTATTGGGTACTGTTCTGTTTCTGTGGTATTTGGTTTTTATCATTTTCTGTGTCAGATCTTTTCAGATTCATTGCATTGAGTCTTTGCTGTCTCTTTCTCATTGATTACTGCTAATTTTCCTTGTCATTCAGTATTGAGTTTTCTTTAGTTTTCTTGAATTAATATGGCTTGTATAGTTCAAGATTCGAGCTTTAGATGATTGAATTATTTAGAAGGGTTGGACCTTTTTCTCACTATCAACTCAACTTCAAACATTTCCTGCATCTACTGCATTGACTTTTATAGTGCAGGATTTGATCTTTAGATGAATGTTTTGTTCATAAAGATTGAATCTTTTTCTCACTTTCAACTCATATAGTGCAAGATTTGATCTTTAGATGAATGGTTTGTTCGTAAAGTTTGAATCTTTTTCTCACTCTCAGTTCAACTTCAAGCATTTCATGCTCCTACTGCTTCTTTTTTTTGTGTGTGTGTTAACTTTCGGCAAAACTTATTTGAGTAGTAAAAGTACAACTGCTTCTTGGTCAACAATTGAAGGGCGGGCAATTTCAACTTATCTTTATTGAATCTATTGTACTAGCTTTTACATTGTATTTCCTTTCTTGTTTTCTTGTGTTCTTTTTCCTTGCATGGTACAAGTTAGGTGCAAATTTTGCCATATTTCTAACTTACATTACTGACTTTTAGTGCCAAAGAGGGCCCTCATTTGGAGAACATTATTTGACAAAATTTTGGGCCCTATATCATGTGGAAATTTAAAGATAAAGTGAACATGTAAATTCTAATATGTTCCCTACTCTCAATCTTAGCAGATCTAGTTAAGAGTTGTAATTCTTAGCAAAAAAATAAAAATAAAAATTAAGAGTGGTAATAAATGCCTTCTTTGTAATTAGATCTGTGATTGCAATTCTTTGATAAAAGGACCTTGTACGGTTGTACCTAGTTTGTTATAGGTATTTACTGCTGAATATGTGATTTTTCAGAATTCAATTGTTGTAGTCCATTTTTAGTAGTGACTGTTGTATACTTTTTGGCTTACTTCTTCCCAAGTTAAGAATTTATGTTGCATCCTCCTTTGATTTGACATTATCGTTTCTCCGTTTAGTTAAAGCAAGATGATGAGTATCATATTCTTGACCCCCCAAAAAATGATTGGTATATGTTTCTTTTCCCATTTGCTTGAGTATATATTCTTTCCATACCGTTCTTCTTCTTGATGATCCACTTGAAAGAAACTGTTACTTACGTGTTTTGCGTCGAGATTTACAATTGAAGAGGTGGAATTATTTACGTGGTTGTTTTGCTCGTATGCAGGTAACTGATAAGGATTAGGAAACATGAAGCATAAAGATGGAAAACCATATCAATCAGATAAAAGTTCATGGAAAGTTCCCATGGCATTAACAGTTGTGGTATTGTGTGGGCTTTCTTTTTACCTCGGAGGAATTTTTTGCTCCGAAAAGGAGAGATATGTAGCTGAGGATGTTAGCAAAGTAGTTGAAACTCCCAGTGGAACTGCTACAAGAGCTGTTCAGATCAAAGCGATTTCCTTTCCTGAATGCGGTGCTGATTTTCAGGACTATACTCCATGCACAGATCCAAAGGTATTAATAGTTTCTAGTCTTCTTATCTTAACTTTAATCTTGGAGATATGATTTTGGTATTACCGTGTGGTCGGGGGCGGATTTGCTGCCCAAAATATGGTGCACGTGAACCCATGGTCGCTCCACCAAATTATGTACTTTATGCACATATTTCCTAGAATTGATCTAATATTATTGCTAGCCACCATGCTCCGAAAAAGGTTGTATAATGCACTTGGTTGAATGAGGAGTTATATGCCCAAAGGAGCATGGATCGATTCCCACATAATACTTTCTTTTTTCTCCTTTCTTTAGTGGTGCACCCATGTTCTAGAAATCCTAGATCTGCGTCTGATTTGGTCAATTGTGCTAATGATCTATTTTGATGATATCACAGAGATGGCACAAATATGGTAAACATCGGCTAACTTTCTTGGAACGCCATTGCCCTCCTAGTTTTGAAAGGAAGGAATGCTTGGTTCCCCCACCAGATGGTTATAAATCGCCAATCAGATGGCCAAAGAGCAGAGATGAATGTTGGTATAGGTAATGCTTCATCTTTTTGAACTTTACTTGTCAATGCTTTGCTGGATTTGTTCATGATCGTTGAACCTTTACTGGTTGGATCTGGCTTCAGGAATGTTCCATATGATTGGATTAACAAACAAAAGTCCAATCAACATTGGCTTAAAAAAGAAGGGGAGAAGTTCCTCTTTCCTGGTGGTGGTACAATGTTTCCCAACGGAGTCGGTAGCTATGTTGATTTGATGCAAGATTTGATTCCACAGATGAAAGATGGGACAATTAGAACTGCCATTGATACTGGATGTGGGGTAAGCGGCTATGCTTTTAGTCTTTGCAGTGGAGCTTTTGTTTCAATATGTGTTGCCAAATATGAAATGAACAACTTCTCCGCCGATTTATGGTTTGTTTCATTGCAGTTTTTACTTGCATTTAGCCTCTTGCTGAAGTTTAAGTGATTGATTCATATCTATGCTATGTCTATGCTGAAGTTTATTATTACGGATTTTTGTACATTATCACTGTTTGTAATATCGTGTTTCGACAAATTACTAGACAAGAAAAAAGAATTATAACATCAGGTGTTTCTCCCAGGAAATTTAGTTGTAGCATGTGATACAGAATTCAAGTAAAGCCTAACGCACCTCTTCATCTTCCTATAGGTGGCAAGCTGGGGAGGCGATTTACTAGATCGTGGTATCTTAACAGTCTCTCTTGCCCCAAGGGACAATCACCAGGCCCAGGTTCAGTTTGCGCTGGAACGTGGAATTCCTGCAATTCTGGGCATCATTTCTACACAGCGTCTTCCTTTCCCTTCAAACTCTTTTGATATGGCTCATTGCTCAAGATGCCTAATTCCGTGGACAGAATTCGGTAAGGTGTATGATGTCTTATCTTTGCATTGCATGGCTTTTCCAAATTCTTATATAGGGTTGTTTGCAAAATTCAGCATCTGCGCGTAGTTCATAGACAAAGCAAGCAAGATATTAGCGGTGATGCTTTTTACTAATTTTACCTCATTATTATCAGGTGGAGTTTACCTTCTTGAGATACATCGCATACTCCGCCCTGGTGGTTTCTGGGTCCTCTCTGGCCCACCGGTGAACTATCAACATCGTTGGAGAGGATGGAATACCACCATTGAGGAGCAAAAATCAGATTACAATAAGTTGCAGGAATTGCTAACTTCAATGTGCTTCAAATTATTTAACAAGAAGGACGACATTGCAGTGTGGCAGAAGTTGTCTGACAGTAGCTGCTATAAGAAGCTCGATAATCCCGACAACTATCCAGCAAAATGTGATGATGGTACCGAACCTGATTCAGCGTGGTACACTCCTCTTCGGCCTTGTGTGGTTGTGCCAAATCCAGCTGCTAAGAAACTCAAGTTGGACGCCCTCGCCAAGTGGCCAGAGAGGTTGCATGTTGCCCCGGAACGTGTTTCTGATGTCCGTGGAGGTAGTGCTGGTGCCTTCAAACATGATGATGATAAATGGAAGGTTCGGGCAAAGCACTACAAGAAGTTGCTCCCCGCGCTTGGGACCGACAAGATCAGAAATGTAATGGACATGAACACCTTGTATGGAGGTTTTGCTGCCGCTTTGATTGATGCTCCAGTATGGGTCATGAATGTGGTTTCATCTTACGCTCCAAATACACTTCCTGTGGTCTACGATAGGGGTCTTATTGGAACAATTCATGACTGGTAACAATGATTTATATGCAAAATCTGAAGCTTAAATTACTCTTGTCGCTCTTTATATTTATGTTTCGTTAAGCTCTTCGTTTGTTGATCCCTAGGTGTGAGGCTTTCTCAACATATCCTCGGACATACGATCTCCTTCATCTTGATGGTCTCTTCTCTGCTGAAAGTCATAGGTAAAAAAGCATTTACCTCATGTTCAAGCTTCGTGGCTTAATTGCATTTTATCCTGCATCATTACTGGAGCGAATCGTGTTTAACCCCCTTCCAACTAAAAGGCTAAGCATCTATTTTTAGGCTAGCGAACTCGTTCTTCAAGTTATCTGGATTGTACAAAGACAACTACTACGCCTCAGTCGCAAGCTGGTTAGGGTCGGCTGCAGGAGCGGATTTAGGGGGCAGAAGGGGATTCACCCGAACCTCCTTCGCCGAAAAATTACACTGTATATATAAGGCAAAATCAGTTTTTTACCTCTATATATTAAGTTTTTAATCCCCATGACACAACCCAAAAGTGTAGCTTAGTGGTCAAGGGGATTCAACCTTTGTAAGGTCATAGGTTCAATTCTCACAAGCTACAATCTTTTTCAACTTTTTCCTTTTTGAACTCCCTTCACGGAGATCCTGCTTCGCCACTGGTCGGCTGTATGAATCCTCAATATTTAATGTACTTAAGGAATTGTGTGTATTGTGCAGATGTGAAATGAAATATGTTCTGCTGGAGATGGACCGCATTTTGCGACCCAACGGATACACAATAATCAGAGAATCCAGCTATTTCGTAGATGCTATTGCTACTATGGCGAAGGGAATGAGATGGAGTTGTCGTAAGGAGGAAACCGAATATGGCGTAGAGAAGGAGAAGGTATTGATTTGCCAAAAGAAGCTCTGGTATTCAAAGCAAAGTTCATGATATGAGAACAACAACTGCTGATAAAGGTTATACATTTAAGATACCAGCCCATAGGACATAAGTAAGTCCACACAGCTCATATATATATATATATATTTGTTTTAAATATCATTAAAATTTGAGATTTTGAATTGAAGTATTAATAGCCAAATAACCAATGCTAGTAGTTTAATGGCTTTGTCATGCAATATATATTCTTTGTAAGGCCCCTAAGTCTTGTGCTCTATGCGCCAGCTGGCTCTCGGGGATTTCTCAGTTATTTAAAAGAAGGCACGTCCTCTTCGGTTGTATTCTATTTTTCTTTTCTTTTTTATCAAATCCCTCTTAGAGCTGGCTGTGATGTATGTATCTGTTGAAAAGTGAAGACATTGCAGCTATTTATGTACCTAATTAGATTTGTTCCTTTCTGAAGTCTCTTTTCGACTGTTTTGAGCTTAGTGTTTCTTGTTTCACTGATTCTAACTCATGAAAAGTGACCAAATAATATATGTATCTTATGTGTTGTGCAAAAGAAAAAGTCTTTACGGCTCGTTTGGTATGAGGAATAAGGGATGATTTATCCCGGGATACATTTGAGATGAGATGATCCTACGTTTAGTTGGGATACAATTAAACTAATCTTGGGATAATTGGATTAGTTATCTTGGCATTATAGAGTTATTTTTATCCCTATGGGAGAATGAGATAACAATCTTGGGATAACTTGTGTTCCAAACGACCACTTAGCCTCTAGGGCCCGGTTATAATAGCATCTTCCTGGGCTGAGAATACCTGGTGGGCTGGAGGCAGGATTAGAGACAAGGGAATTTAAGCTTTAAAAAAAAAAAAGCAGAGGCTAAAATATCATAGTGAAAGTCCAATCCATGAGAGACATTTTTCTAACTCCCTTTGCTTCTATACTGGAAGTTTTCCTTGTATAAATGAGAAAAAACAATCTATGCATATACATAGAAGTTTATTTTTTATATTTGATTACTATTTAACTTTTTAAAGGGGAACCTTAGAGTAAGGGTAAAATTCTCTCCGTGTGACCTATAAGTTACGTGTTTGCCACTGATGCTTGCATCATGGTAGGTGTCACCGACACGTTTTATGTCACACTAAAACAGCCTGCGCGGCAACCAAGTCTCACACTTGACTTCAGCCTGCTCACAACACTTAGCCAAGTTCCAGCAACTTTGGACTTAGATTATTTTAGGCACCTTTCAACGTAGTAAGTTTTAGGAACAATTTAGGCAACGAAATATAACAAAGGCAACAGAAAATAAAGTAGAACACAAGACACAATATAAAGGAATTTTTTTTCCCAACTTTGTATTTAACTCGAGCATACAAAGAAACTCAACTCAAAGTACAACCGTGTACAAAAGAAGGTCATTCTTGACCCTCACAAGACTACTCTTAGCCTTAAACGTTTTCACTCTTGAAAACAGACTTATGACTCTTTCTTAACTCTCAAAGTGCTCTTACACGTTTTCCTCCCATGCCAAAAGCATAAGAATGGTGGCCATTTATAACAATATGAGACAGTCCTCTTTGCCCTTACACATGTCGCATTTAGTTAGACACTTGTCCCACTCAGCCCACTATTTTAGCCTAGTGTAGTTGACAACCCCCAACTACTAGGATCATGTAAATCATGCTAAATAATAGTGGGATCATGGCCCCAAAAACGTGCAACCACTGCTGCCAGCAGTTTGGCAAAGCTCAATTGCTGCCCATGTGCACAGCATGTGCCGTAACCGCCCTTGACTTGGTCAATCTGAAAGCTTGATGCCCATTTTCGTGCCTAGGCTTGAACTAAGCGCCAATGCCATGTACTCAGCTGCATTGTAGCCACATTTTGCCTATGCCATTGCCCACGAACATGGCTCGTTTGCCGCAACTCAATGCCATGACAAGTTTGTCTCGCACACTGCCTTACCGTTGCACTTTAGCCTGCCTTTGTTCGTTTTTGCCTTGTCTTGGCATCAATGCCTCATGCCTTTGCCATGATCAAGTGTCACCTTCAGCCCGCAACTCATTGTCAAGCCCTTGCCAAGTTGCCTCGCCTCCGTCAACGCCTTGGCCATCACTTGCCCGTTTCCCTTTTTGCCTTGGTGCTGCTCATACACCTTAGCTTGGCAACACACTTGTTGTCCCATGACAACACTCTTGTTGTCAACTCAAGCTCCAATTGGCGGAGGTCTAACAGTAGGCTGCCTACATCACACCCCTTAAGACATGAGCCCTTTTCTGGATCTTGCGTGAATGCGGGATGCTTTGTGCACCGGGCTGCCCTTTTTTTATATAACTTTCTGGCGAGTCGTGGAAGCAGCCATTATTGCTTGCATTATGGTAAGTTGTCTACATCACACTCTTAGGATGCGGTCTTTTCTCGGATCCTGCATGAATACGGGATGCCTTATGCACTGAGTTGCCATAACTCTATGATGAAAGGGATTAATTTACCACTCCAATTGTTGAATTAGTTTGAACCCGGAGATGACAAGATTGATGATGATATACAAAGGGCTTTAACACACTGATGATTGAAAAATGAGACTAACTTTAGTTGTTGGAGTTTGGAGTATTGTGGAAATTAAGTAGGAGAAAAACAATTTTGAGATCATTTATGGGTCAAATGTAAGCCACCAAACTCCCCAACCAACTCGGAATTGATATCTGAGTTTGTAATGGACCACAGAATGTGCAAAATCCTCCTCAAGTTTACATTTAATTACATCCGATTCCAATTTCTTTGTAATTGAGGGCGTAATTGTTGTTAGTTTATTATATTCACTATACAAACAAAATAGAGAAATTTTCACAAACCACTATTGTTTAGTGGTTATTGGCTAGTTGTAGCTACCATTTATTATATTACTTTCTATAGCTATGTTTTCAGATTTTTTAGAGTGTATTCGAGTGTATTCATGAATACAGTAGCATTTCTAGGCGTGAAACAGAGGATTACAGCTAGACAGATTTTTGTATTTGAGTGTATTCATGGCGTGAAACATGGGATTACAGCTGGACAGATTATTATATTCACAGCGTGAAACAGGGGATTACACTGTTTTTAAATAGAAAGTGAATCAATTAACCTATCGACTCCTAATATAACTCAACAAACTCAATTGTAACACACAAATTTTGTATTTCCAGTTATAAAAAAGATTCTCAACCGAAAAATACCTCAAAAACATAGCAATCTTCAGAAAATTATTTAATACATCTCAATACATAATTATATTAATTAGAAATATACATATGAATACATTCATGGAATATTGCGAGACAGTGAATGCAATGAAATACATAGAATATAGCGGGATACATTGAAATACAATGAAAAAAAGACAATGAAATACATGAAAATACATTGTGATACATTGAAATACATGAACTATCAATATCGTCAGAGAATATGCCGGACTCTACCAGATTGGGAAGAACCCTAGAACGACGAAGAGAAGAGGAAGACGAAGATTTATATAGAGTTTTGTTTCTCGTGATACAATGTGCCAAATTTTTGGACTCTACCAGATTGGGCAGAACCCTAGAACACGGCGGCTATGTTTATATTACAATTTTTTCCAGCAGTACTCTTGGCTTGCTTGCCGGCTATGGTTGATCATTGTTTCTCGTTAGGATTTGCTGCATTTATTGAAGTAACTCATTAGGATCATAGCACGCCAGTCGTAATTCGTCGGAAGGAGAAGAAATTGAAGTGCAAACAACATTCTTCTTCAATATCGTCAAAGAACATGACGGACTCTAGCGCAGAACCAATTTCGATTTCGATCTGTATTTGGAAGAATCATGGTTTCGATCTATATTTGGGAGAATCGTGGTTGTATTCATGAAGAAGGACTGGAGATGAGAGAGAGAGGATGGAGAAAAGAATGAGAGAAAAAAATAATACTAGGCATATTTTATGGCTTAAGTGTAGGAGGTAGCCATAAATAGATATTTGGCTATAAAAATCAAAAGGTAGCTATGGAATATAATTTTTTAAAAGGGTATTTATTTAAAATAAATAAGGTATCAACCTTTGCTATAGGAGGTAACTAATCCAACAAAATAGTAGGGAGAAATTCAAAAATAGCCAGATTTACAAGCGGACATTCAAAAATAGCTATAATTTCAAAAGTAATCAAAATTTAGCCACTTTTTATGTAAAGATACATCTGAACGAAAACACTGTTCAAAATCCGGAAAATACTCCAGCATAATACATTGTAACTCCAGTATATTACACTGGAGTTCCAACATAAGTATACTGGAGTTCCAGTATAATATAACGGTATAGCATATTATGTTGGAAGTTCATACACAGGTGCACCGATTTTCAGTATATTATGCTGGAACTTTCTGTGTTGCAGTAAAATAGTGACTATTTTTTAATGACTTTATAAATTCTGACCATTTCTGAATGACCAGTTCAAAAATTGACTAGCCCGTGCTATTTTTACAAAATAGTCTGGTCTAACGTCCCTGTTCGAAAATTTCCTTTGAAACAAATACAACCGAAGAGAAAAGTTAAATTCACATGCAAAAAATAGCGATCCATTAATTATTTACTCCATTTGTCTCAATTTATATCATGCATTTCGAATTTCGAAGGTCAAATTATTTTTTTACCGCAATTCTCATATATTAAGAGCAGTGGTGACGTTGGAATTCTTATTAAGGGGATTTAAAAATCAAAATTTAAAGAGTACAAAACACACAGCTGTATATAAAGATTATATTCATTTTATATATACAATATAATTATCCGACTAAAAACCCTTACGCCGTTTGGTCCATATCCAAATGCGATGTGGACCCTAAACCATACATAAGGACTAATTCAAGAGAAATTACCAATTATGTCCCATCGTAATTAAATTAGTATAAAAATTGATCAATTCATAAAATGTTACAAATATTAGTCACGTGTTACTAATATTAGTCAATTAGTTATTTATAGTTAAAAAAGGTCAAATTTTTTCTTTCTTTTGTTGTTGGAATAGATTGCGTACATCTTAAGAAGCTTTAATCTCAGTTTTTGGATGATTTGGTGGAGTTTTGAAGTGGTTTGAATTGAATCTTTGAAGTAGAAGATGAACGTGAAAAAAGATAATATGTGTATCATTTATGTATCACATATGGATCATACGTATATCAAACGTTATCACATGTATATCCATGTATACATGTGTGTAAGATACATATACGGCTGAAGAATTTGTAAACTCGATTTTAATTTTGAATTTTGATACTAAATTGGCCCAAATCACCTCTAATCTTGCTCAAATTTTGTATATTGCCCTCATCTATTTGTTTGAACGAATTTCAACCATACCCGTTGAAAATAAAAATCTTTTTCCCTAATTTTTTAAATATTGTATAGTATCAATGTTAATGAATTTTGACTCCAATCTTTTTCCCTCATCTATAATTTTCAATAAATCCCAAAAATGCCCATTTAAAAAAAAATTGCCTATATTTTTTGAATATTGTGTATCATTAAAATGGCTAGTTGTGCGAAATAGTCTCTTTTTGGTTCATTCCCGTAAGATTCCTCTAATTCAAGTTTGTTTTAGGCCTAGTCCATCATTGTAACAAAAAATTGCACGACGTGGCCCCCAAATTAAAGGAGTGGTCTTAGCGGAATGTTTATGGTTTTGACCAATTTTCGCGAAATATCCTCATTTTTTTTATTTGAACATCATAGTTCTGCAATTTTTAAAAGCTTATAAATCTTCTTTAGTGGTGGAAAGTAAAATGTTAATAATATATTATTGTTAAAATTATTTGAATATTGATAATTTGTGCTTAAATTTTTTGTTTAAATGCTAATATAGTGATTTACCGTAAAAAGTTCAAAAATCCATTGTTGGACCTAAGAAAGTATTGAAAAAGATAAAATTGATCTTTTTAATTTGGTGTTATTTGACTAAAAGTGATGATTAGAGATTAATCGTGTTGCTATTGGAAGCTATGTTTCAAATTTTAGATTATTTTGGAGCAGATTTGGGGCGATTTGATCAAAATTGAAGTTGTAAATTCAAAGAACAATTTGTTAAAACAACCCAAGAAATTATGGTAAATTCGATGAATATCTTAGCAAATACTTAGAGCAAATATAACATAAATAAATTCTATAAATCCGATAGAAAAACCATGAAAAACAATAACTATGTGCCAATCTGAGGTCATTTTTCAAATATAGCCCTTTGCGAGGCTATTCCTGTCAATCACCCTCGTCTTAAAGTCTCAAAGTTCGGGAAATGTCAAATGTTTATGGATTAAGGTACTCGATAGGGGTGTACATAGACTGGGGTGGTTCGGATTTTATTAAAATCATACCAAATCAATTATATCGGTTTGGATTGGTCGGTTTTGTCGGGTTTCGGGCTTTTTTGTTACATAAATATAGTTCCAATCTTACTTTGTTAAAGTTATAGATAAAGTTTTGATAAGTTAATATATATTTAGTAAATATTGAAAAAATTGACAAACATATTATCTATTAAAATATTCTAGTGGGAGAATTTTTTAGTAATACATGATAGTTATTTCTTAGTCGTCTAACAATAATTTTCGTTGATGTACGCTTTCTAGGTTAACACATGAGAGGATCTCAAATATTTCAATATTTTGTAAAGAAAATTCAATATAAAGTCTTAAAAGTTTATAAAAAATTTATATATTTATATGTCGGTTTGGTGCGGATTTTTTTACTCAATACCAAACCTAGTCGGATTTTTTAATCGATTTGATTTATTTTTTCGATTTGGTACGATTTTTCGGTTCGGGTTGTACACCCTCGATAACATAGCAAAGTTCAACTGACTTGAATCCCTCTTTCAACAAATTTGCATCAAATTTTAGTGATTGATTTACTCAACATTTTTTTAGTTTATTTATCGTTGCACTTAAATAGAGATATATTTAAAAATCAGAACAACAACTGACTAATCACTTAACTCTACTCCAACCAATAAACTATCAACTAGCAATTTTCTCCAAATATTTTGTGACCAATACCTTGACAACTATTTAACCAAAATAAAAGCAAAAACAACAGTAAAAACGAGAAAAATACAAAATAAGGAATATGATAAAAGAATAAAGGGAAAAGAAAAAGGACTTTTTTGTTCCTTTCGTGAGGCTAAGGATATTCCCTCGGCAGTGACGAAGTCAGGAAATTTAATATTCCCTCCGATCTAAAATAAGTGACTTTTAATCGGTTTTCACGCAAATTAAGAAATTCACCATTTAACATTAATTAACAATGAAATTGACTATATTAACCTTTATTATCCCACATAAGTACTCCTAACACATACTCCAACACTATTGTAAGTGGCCAGAATTAATTCATTCTTGAAATCTGGAAAAATCACTTATTTTGGACCACAAGAAAAAGGCCAGAAAATCACGTATTTTGGACAGAAGGGAGTAAGATAATTTGAACACCTTTGTAAGTGGCTATGCAAGGATATTCAAAGTCTATTTTTAATCAATAACAAGTAATATTTTACCTTTATACATAATATAATTTTTCGACGAAGGATGGTCAGTTGATCACCCTTAGACCAACATAGTTTCGCCCCTGTTCTCAAAGATTGTGTTAGAAGAAACATAGTTAACTTTTTTTATAAAAAAAATATTATGAAACTTATAGTCTCTATTATTGGGGTACGCTCTAGATAAATTCCGCTAATACTTTAATTAAAAGCTTTGTACGACAAGCTCAACCAAAAAAATATGCAGAGAATTTCAAACCTGCAACCTCTTATCTTATCTGTCAGCTTTTCCTATAAAATGTTGCACCAGTTGTTTTGGAATCGTGGCGCCACCGCAACATCGAACTTATACACCTCATTATCCACCCAATTCTCCTCTCATGCAATTGGCCAAATGCAAATTATTATTCTGAGTATCCATCTGTTTATCATATAAAGGCTAATCGGATAACATTTGCAATATTCCTATTTTCACCGACTTTTTTATGACCTAACTTGATTACATGCAACCTTACATATATGGTTTATACTAAATTATAATAAAGTGTGAGGAGGATGTGTATAGTATTAATTAGGGATTAAGTCAGGGTTTACACTGAGAAATTTAAAATAGGAAGAAGTAAACACACATAAAAACTAATTAAAACGGAAAAGGATCAAAACTACTCGTATCGTTTACTAAATGGTTTATAATTGTCCTCCGTTTACCTATTCGTCCAAAAAAGTACACGATATTAAATTCTATTAATAAAACTATTCCCCACTAACGACATAATCTGTGAGCCGTCTATTTAATGAGGTGACATATTTTTATTGGGCATTTTGGGATCAGATAGTACATATGGATCAAATTGTTGCGTGATTTGTGTCCAAAAAAATAATTAAATATCGTTTTACATAGAAGATTATCATCTCAGATCAGAGAATACCACGTACAGGCACCAACCTTAACTTCAAAAAATTTCCATTCCTCTTCCTCTCTGCAGTGGAGGCAACATTTTCGCTAAGGGAGTTCAAAAAAAGTTAAAAAAGATTATAGCAAGTAAAAATTGAACAATGGCCTTATTAAGTTATGCTTTTGGGTTGTGTCAAGAGGATTCAAAACATAATATATAGAGGTAAAAATAGTTTTTGCCTTATATATGCAGTGTAATTTTTCGATGAAGAGGGTTCGGGTGAACTCCCTTCTGTCTGAATCTTAATCATTCAGATCTCAGACATTAAGTGCGTTTGTTTTTAAAGTCTGAATCTTAATTATCCAGATCTTAATCATTAAGTGTGTTTGTTTTTTTTACTTCACAACCACTTAATTGATCTGAATAGATCTGTATGATTAAGATTTATAACAGATACTTAATTACATTAAGATGCCATTACATATTCATTATTAACTACCGCCACCGCCTACTATTATCAACTACTACCATACCGTCGCCACCACTATACTCGACCACCACCACCACTTCCACCACCACCATGCCACCATCATCCTCAATCATAGTCGCCACCATTATCGATCATCACCACCCACTATCTCCATCACTCCGACCACCATCATTCTCACCCACGATCAACACTCATCTACCTCAACTACCACACTGACCACCCCATCACCATCAACAACCACAACTGGCACTGCCCATCATTATAACCTACCACCACCCACTCACTACCTTCTTCAGTCACATCTACTACCACCACCCGCCATATTAACTATCACCACCACCATCCTCAATCATAGTTTCCACCACTACCAATCACTACTAGCTACTAGCATGACCCCTTCATCATCAACCAAAACTACCACCAACCACCGCCTCTAGTCGGCATTCACCTGTTAGTCATCACTGCCAACAACTATCATATTTTAAAAAATTATATATTTTATTGATAGAATGTTAGATTAGTTAGTATTTCATTTGAATTTTATGTTTATTAATTTTTAAATAAAGATAAATTTTATATATTCAAATGTTAAAAATCAAATAATCTTAATTATTTAGTATTCAGATCTTAATATATTCAGATGTGTATTTAGATTCAAATATCTTAATCGTGATACACATCTTGATATTCAGACTTGTATTCAAATTTAGACGTCTTAATCTAAAAAAAAACAAATGATGCTTAAATCTGCCCCAGCTTCCTCTACTTTAAGAAAGATAAAAAATACAACATTACAGTAGAGGGTTCAAACTTCAAAACATAAAATCTGAAACTTAAAGTTATATATTAATAAAATAAATCAAGAATATTGAACCACATAACATAAGAAGACTTTAAATTCAAACAACACACTAAACACAAAAAAGATTGAAAAAATCATAATTGATTCTCACCAAAGCATATGTTTTTCTGCCGGCTATTGTTCGGTCTATACTTCCAGCTAGGAGTGTTTATGGTTTGGTTTGGATCGATTTCTTTTGTAAAAAGAAATTAAATTAAGTAAGTCAGTTTTTTGAAATATTAGAACCAAACCAAACCAATTAAGTCGGTTTTTTCTCGATTCGGTTTTTGTCGGTTTTTCAGTTTTTTGGATTATTTGTCGGGTTTTTTTTAAATATAAGACATACACTACCAAACACATATTTCGGCGACCACATTTTCAACGTAACACTATCAAATCAATTGCCCTTTGAGAAATCTATTATTTACTAAAATATATTGATGATAATTGAATCAAACAGTGATGAATAATATAATGACTCAAATAAAAATATTTTTTTACATGAAATGGAGTCTTAACTAGAATATAAAGGTAAAGAACTATACTAAAAGTGCAAACGATTAACATTCACCATAAATTTTTTGAAACTTTGTATAAAAATATACATATATATAGGTGTAATAATAAATTTGAAATAGTTATTCCTATAGTCGGTTTGGTTTGGTTATTTTCTTATTAAAACCAAAACCAAACCAAATTTGATCGGTTTTTAAAATCAAAACCAAAACCAAACCAAAGCAAAAAGTATCGAATTTTTTGATCGGTTTGATTTGATTTTCGATTTTTCGAATTTTTATAAACACCACTACTTCCAACCATGTCCTCTCCTTCTTAGCTTTATCAAAATCCTAATAATAATAATAATGATAAATTCATAAGTCAAATATGCTTAGCAAATGACTCTTTTCGTAATAAGGTAAAAGAAGGTTCTTTAATGTACTTTTGACCCGGATAAAAAATCCTAGGGTCGGATACTATTTACTTGGTCCAAAATAAGACCAATTTGTTGTTACATACCTAAATTGTCACGTGGCACAGTGAAAAATTATCATGTCACTAAATAGAAGGCTCACAAGTTCTGCCATTAGTCCCGCGGGGGCGGGGGAGAGTAATTTTGTTGATAGAATTAACACCGTATGCTTTTTTTTGAACGAATAGATCGACGGAGGGCACTTGTAAACCATTTAGTAAATGATAGTGATAGTTTAAGCCTTTTTATGTTAAACAAAATCAGTATTTATTGTTTTTACTTAAAAAATAAATTTGACCTTTTGAATATATAATATTGTATTATAAACTCCCTTGCGCCTCTAGCTCTGCCCATGCAATACTAACTAATATAGTCTAATAATGATAACACATGTAAGGATATAGAGATGAATCTAGAATTATTTTTATTGGTAATATTATTACGTTTTTATCATTAAACTCACAACACTTTTGAAAAAGAATTCAAAATTAAAAAAATTGATTTTTTTATTACGAATATATCTATGTTTCGTCTAAAAAATAATAGAATCAATTGAATAATTTGATTACAATCTCCATCTGCTATTGAAGTACATATGCGATACACCAAGTCAATAAATTTATGACACATATATTCATAAAAATAATTATTATTTATGTTATAATGAATTAATGTACATAGTATTACTTTAATATATTATTTAATCATAATAAATTAAATTAGTAAAAACATTCGGTGCGCCTAAATTATTACTCCTCCCCACCCCCGTCCCTAGTTGGTTTAATAGTTGTTGACATTGTTGTACACAAGAGCAAGATATTTAAGTAGGGAGAAATTAAAAAATAGCCAGATTTACAAGTGGTCATTCAAAAATAGCCACAGTTTTAAAAGTAATAGAAATTTTAACCATTTTTTATGTAAAGATAAATCTGAACGAAAACACTGTTCAAAATCCAGAAAATAATCTAGCATAATATACTGGAGTTCCAGCATAAGTATACTAGAACTCCAGTATATTCTACTGGAGTTCCAACAAAACATACCGGTCCAGCATAATATGTTGAAAGTTCATACACAGGTGCTTGAATCTCCAGTATATTATGCTGGAACTTTCCCCGTGTTGGAGTTCCATCATAATATGCTGGAAGTTCATACACAGGTGCACCAAACTTCAGTATATTATGCTGGAACGGTCTAGATTGTAGCAAAATAGTGGCTATTTTTTAATAACTTGGCAAACGCTGGCTATTTTTGAATGACCAGTCCAAAAACTGGCTAGCCCGTGTTATTTTTACATTTAAGTTCAACAGAAACTTGCCATACTCACATGGGTTGATTTGTACTTGATTGGCTCTTCTTCCCATTAGGGTTTGATAAATCCGGAATAAGACGTGTAATTGATAAATACGAATTCTCGTCGTATAAGATTTATTAACAGGAACATGCTTCTTTCTAGAAATTATTTCATTTCAAGACTCAAATTAAAAGTTTCTAAGCCGAAGGAGTCATAATCCAATCACATTTTTTGGAGGCATAAATAAACAAAATTATTCATGTAGTTGTATGGGTCAAAATCTGGCCATGTAAAAATGACCTCGAAGGGGGCAACAAGAAGGTAATTAAGCCATATTTGTACACCCAAGACACCGTAACAACAAGCGTCATGGCCACGACTGAGGTCAGGTCACCAAATAGCTTTTATGGCGTATCGCGTGCTATGGCGTTTAGGGAGGCTGACCTGAAGCGTTCAGGGCCAGCTGCAACACACCGGTCAAAGACCATCGGGTAATAGACAATACTTAGTGTATATATACATGTTAAGACAAGGAAAGAAATGGGCCTTTCTCTCTCTCTCTCTCTCTCTCTCTCTCTCTCTCTTTCTCCCTCTCTTCCTCTCAAAAACCTCCCTCTAAGAAGAGATCCTGGACAACTCGAGAAGGAGGACAGAACCTCATTTTCCCATCTTAGTAATCTTCATCACCTTTGTAATCTTCACGATGATATCAATAGAGAAGGAAGAAATAGTTGTCAATGAGATACTTTCCTGTTCTTTTTACCATGTACTATAAGCTAATCGTGTTGAGAATGTAATCCCAACATCTTTATTTAAGATCTTTTAGTATTCGAATATGCTCATAACCCCCTTCAATCTAAGTTTAATTATCTTCGGTTAGGATTTACCCACTATTTTATTGATAATCCGTTTTAAGAAAAAGGTTAATACTTTTTTGACAAAACAATTTGGCGTTGTCTATGAGAATTTCCTAACTAAAAACTTAGTTCCCTCTAGATTTACCATAGTCAACCAAGGATTAATCCTCAAACGAAACAATATATATACCCAATTTATACACAACACCTACGTTGCGCCACATCAATAACTCCGGTGCGTTGCGTGCGCAAGCCCAAGCAGTGGAGCTGTGACTATTACACGTCCATCACACCCGTAATCTCGCTCCCAGGTCAGCGCCCCGCGCATAGTAATCTCACTATATGAGACGATGCTCGTCGTGCAACTCAATGTTGAAGTGCTCATCTATGCGTTAGTGCTATAACTTATGTTACTGTTACCTTGGCGCGTCCGGGATTGAAACAAACCCAAACTCGAAGTCAAGGACCTACCGGGCGAAGCAAACCCCCCTCCCACGAGACTTTCAAGCTCAAGTAATGACGAGGCCGGATGCGAAGCCAACACCAGGTCTGGAGAGTGCATCCGGTAGCGGAAACGCGACGACCCGCCTCATTCAATCAACTAACCAACCAAGGTAACAAACGGTCCCTCATACATCTAACTCGCTAGTCCTGTTATAAAAAATGTGAAATGAAGAACATGGACTCCACCCCGAGTACACGGGTAGAGACTTGCCGACACACCGTCTCTAAACTCCCCCCCCCCCACCATGTCATGGCGCAAGTAATGGGCAAACGACTCAGAATGAGCCAACCTCGGTAATAAGCAATACCCATAAGCAAGGGGTTGTGCGGCAAGCCCAAAGACGCCCTAACGCAGGCAGGACGTAGATATCAAGAGCTCGTGTGCTCGCAATAACAATGCAGCACCAAATCACCCGGCCCTTATACATCAAATTAGATCGAAGCAGCGAATTCATCGCCCACCCCGTCGAAGGCCTCTCTAGGCCAGGCGATGAAGGGACTATATAGACTGGGACTCACCTCGCTGTGTGCATAAACCAATGCATGAAACTCCAATAAGAACAAGGCAACGTACGATACTTCTAACGCACTCCATGAGTCGCCAAAGTAAAACTCGACCTCGCTCGAATCAAGTAAATTCGACCTTGCTCGAATCTAGTAAATTCGACCTCGCTCGAATCAAGCAAATTCGGCCTCGCTCGAATCAAGAAAATTCGGCCTCGCTCGAATCAAGCAAATTCGACCTCGCTGGAGTCAAGCAAATTCGACCTCGCTCGAGTCAAGTAAATTCGACCTTGCTCGAATCAAATAAATTCGACCTCGCTCGAATAAAGCAAATTCGACCTCGCTCGAATCAAGAAAATTCAACCTTGCTCGAATCAAGAAAATTCGACCTCGCTCGAATCAAGTGAATTCGACCTCGCTCGAATCAAGTGAATTCGACCTCGCTCGAATCAAGCGAATTCGACCTCGCTCGAATCAAACGAATTCGACCTCGCTCGAATCAATAAATTCGACCTCGCTCGAATCAAGTAAATTCAACCTCGCTCGAATCAGGCAAGTTTCGACCCCGTCAAATTCCCATCTTAGCCATAGGGAATCATCATGAAAGAGTCCGAAAAACCCTCTCAACAAAAAAAAAAGAAAAGATAAAAAGAGCCAGAGATGTACTGCCGAAAACAAGGTGAATCTGATTAAAATCTTGTGTACATACAACATTTCACAAGAGGCCCAAACATCCCCCCACCCCCCCCCCACCCTCCCCCAAAAAAACCCCCATTTCAACTATTACAACGACGAACAAATCCCAAAGAAAGAACAAAAAAAACAAAGTACCAAAAGACCACAAACTTCACTCCACTGCATCTCCGCCATCATCCTCACCAGCACTATCACCATCAGTAAGCCCATCCTCAACCTCAGCACCACCATCGGCCTCCGGTGTCGCAGGGTCGTAACCGCAGGCAAGACGAGCCTTGCGCGCCTTCACGCAAGCATACACAAAAGCGGCCTCGGGGATACTCCTCGCCGTCCACAATCCTTGTAAATATCTCGTTGGGCCTCGGCATTGACCCACATCTCATACAGGCAGCGAGGAACACCAACAGGGGCAGCTTCTTGAGGGGCCTGAGCCAACAATTGGGCCTTCTCGGCTTCCAGAGGCGCCACTTTGTCACCCAGATTCGAGGCATCCCGCTCGAGCTTGATCGAAGACCACCTATACCACTATAGAATGGCAAGGCAAGGTCGATGTAGCTTTTACTCGATAGGATTGGTATCGATATCCACAAGGAGTTATATACTTGGAGTCGAGTTCGTATCCGGTTTAGAATTGTGAATTGTCCTTAATTGCTCTTCTAAACATGGTTGGTTTTTGTCTCTATACTAAGTTTAAAACTATAGGTAACTATTATCAAATTCGCTACAATGTTTTTGTGGTTTTTATCAATTATTTAAAGGCACTAGGGATGCAACTTACCCCTAGGCGAGTAACTAACGGGATCTAAAATCTAGGATAGATTTGTGAATCATGGGCATGTGACATAACCTCATACTAAATTACTCACCTAATACCTCTCGGTAGCTTGGGTGACTTTGCCCGAATTGGCTTTCTCAAGTCCAATTGGGTGTATAATGGCTCAAGTCGGGTATCACTATCTCTAGGCTCTACCCTTTAATTGGGGCTATCAATCTCTTGAGTTCACCCCAATTCCTTGTTTGCCTATTTTACCTAGACTTGGGTCATCTCTCTCAAGAATAACCCTAGTCAAAAAGGCACGAATCAGTGTTTGCAACCACTAATTCAGTGAATTAAGCATGAAATAGACTAAAAATCAAACACCCAATCACAAATTCATCCTAAAATAGAAGACCCATTAGTTACCCACACTAGGGTTGGGTCACAACCCCAGCTTATGGGTCTAGCTACTCATTTTCATGGAAGAAATTAAGATAGAAGATGAAATTAAAGCCATAAAAGTTGATTACAAAAATAAAATCTAAGAATAATGGTAGAATCTAAGCTAAAATTATTCAAAACGGTAAAAAGGAATTATTCACAAGCTCCTTACAATATCTGATGCCCTAAAAATGAGAAAAAGTAGTATTTATACAAAGCTGAAAATACTAGACAAAATTTCCCCTACGGAGATTCCGCTGTCAGCGGAATTCTGGGTGTCCCAGCAGAATGGCTCCCGCGGTCGCGAAATAATAAGCGCGGAATGCGTTCTGGCATCTGGCACTTCTCTGAACTTCTTTTCCGCTCCTAGCGGAATTATGAACGCCCCAGCTGAGTATGAAAGCGCGACAACGGAATTTCATCGCTGATCACGCTATTGTGAAGGACCCCTGTTAGCAACTCTCTGAAGTTTAAATTCCGATCCCAGCGAATTATTAAACGTTGCAACGGCCAGGAAAGCGCTGCAGCGGAATATTGGCGTGGTCAGGGGTTCCAAAGGACTCCAAAACACATCTCTATGAAGTTTGGTCCGTGGCAGCGAACGGAATTCTGCTACATCGGAATGACTTCTGCTGCAGAGAAATAATAGCGCTCTCAGCGCTTTTGTTGGGTTCCTAGGTTGTGCAATTTTATCTCATGTTTGAGCTATCTTTAGACATTCTTTTCAATTTAACTCAAATCCTACAATTTAAGCACCTTGCATTAGTTTTCGGGGGGTACCTTAGTGCAAGTTTGCCTCAAAACCTAAGAAAGCGAGAGTAAATAGTAGGTAAAAATCCGTAGTTATCAACTCCACCAAACTTAAGTCTTTGTTTGTCCTCAAGCAAACAAGGTAACTCCCACCTCCGTAAGAAAAAGAAAAAGTATTTCAGTTGTTCTAATGTGACTTCATCAAGCTTCAATTGGGACTAACAACTACCATCAACACAAATGCTTTATTGACAACATTATGCAATGACCTTCTTAGTACACTAGGTCTAATGTGACACCAAAGCTTCAAGAGTTGACTCAATTCATCAAAGAGATTCGCTCTCCTACCTAAGGCATTGTGGATCCCAGACTCTTTCTCCTATACTCTCCATGAGTTCATCTCACCATATAGAATGTACTCTCATAACCGGGATTATCAAGAAGTGCGCTCTTCACTCTCGAAAGAATTCCACAAGTCCGGCTCTAAGTACCACAGGCTTGCCCCTAGTGTAAATCACCACTAATGTAAGCTCACTCAACTTGAGATCCTATAGGCTTTGATGGGATGTAATGAAGGCTTTTTGGATCAAATTTGGGCATGATGAACTATGCTTGAACATCTTTCCTTAAGCACTCCATTTTCACACTTTTGCTCATGTGTTTTCTTGACTCTTTGAGTCTTTTTCTCTTCCTTGGGGAACTTAGAGAGACTCATTGTCGCTCTTTATTTTATTTGAAGTTCATTTTTCTCTTTCTTTCATCATTCCAAGCATTTTCAACATTGTTTCATTGAGTCCTTTCAACCATTACTTTTCTTTATGATTTGTTTTTTTTTCTGGCTTTTTAACCTTTTATTAGCCTTTCCTTTTTCAAAAATTCCTTTCATCACATTGAATTTCTTCGTCTCTCCCCCAAACTTACGCTTTTGACTATTGTTCATCATGAGTGCTCAAGGAAAGAATGGGTGCCACGAGAGAGTCATTAGAGAACAGATGAAGGTTTGTAACGTGGTTTTTGAACAAATAGGCTTAGGCTCAAAAGGGGTTGACTAAGGATGTTATCATGGTAGGCTATGTAATTCTTTGATTTCAATAGGGAATCAAGGAGAGCCTATAATCATTTCACAAGTTGAGCTAACTTAAGATTTCGCCTAGAAAAATACTTGGGGCAAGTTCTAGACTTTCAGGCACGACACTCGGGATATGCAATTCAAACCTAACCTCTCAGGACTCAATATCGTTAAAGAGAATAGAGTCGAGGGCCCACAATAACCTCGGTTTAGATTGAAGACTCACATATGGCTATAGACACCACCTGACGACAGTTTTAGTCAACTCAAGACTCTAAGGGTCACAATTAGAACTAGACTCGTCTGTAATTTGTCTCTAACCATGAGGTCAAAGGTAAGTATGTTGGTGCCAAGTGAAGCTTATTCGAGTCACATTTATTCACTACTACCAAAACAAAGGAAAACAAAAGCAAAACAAAAACGGACTCAATCCCTTAAGAAGGTCGTCACACTGTCCGTCATAGGGAAGAGACACCCGTTTCACATAATTTCCACCCTTGGAAAGAACCGTGGCCTTAAGAAAACCAAGGTCTTATTGATAACAAAAAAGTATAGAAGAAGCTATAAATTCAAAAAGAAGCTACTAAACGAAATAAGAAGTTAAACTATAAAGGAAAATATTAAAGAAGTTATAAAGTAAAAACACGACAAGTAAAAATGAATATGTACAATAGGGGATTAAGAAGAATATACATCAAAAGGGGAATGAATATATACATAAGAAAGGAAATATATACATACCAAAGGTAAAACAAACCAAAAGTACGGAGATGCAAATAAAGAAAAGAAAAAATAGTATCAGAAGTTATTACAACCCAAAATATGTCAAATTGTCTGAATCACCAAATCATCTATAGAGGCCACCTTCTCCAATAAAGATTAGCATTTCCCTCAATTCTAAATGCACAAAAATATAGAAAAGGGAAAGGGTGAGAGAGTGAAAGAGAACTCCCTAAGATGCCTCAGTCTGCATGGGGTCTGGGTCAGCTGTAGAAGAAGGCTCAGTGGCAGTGGCTAGAGCAGGGTCCTGTGGCTGTGAAGAGGCCTCTCCCGCTGGATCCTCGAGCTAGATCTTCATGTCATCAATCTGCGGAATGACTCCTCTCCCGAACTGGGGCTGAGGTAATCTCCTGCTCCTGAACCTTTGCTGCCTGATTTGTAGGTGCGGGCTCTCCTATCAATATATCAATGGGGATATCTCCTGCCGCTGTGAGCTTTGCTACCTCCTTCTTCAGATCATCTTGAGTCTTCTGCATCTCCACCTCACTCTTCTTCATGTCATCTTGAATCTTCTTCATTGTATTCACAACTTTTCCCAAAGAATGAATCTTCTTCCTATGTTTGTCCAGGGTCTCTATAATATTCTTCTGGTTATCAACCAAGCTACTCAAGGTCTCCTCTAGTGTTTGAGGCAACTCAATATGTGCTAGAGCTGACTGAGTTGCAACGGTAGTAGAAAGATCAGTGAGCTTAGAAGAAGCTACCTGCAGCTAGTTGTTAATACCAACTAGTGTCTGAGACACCCTCAAAGCAGTCTGAGGGTATGGGGAAGAGGTAGGCACTGAGACTGGAACGACAATGAAAGGACCAGAGGATAACTCCGGGATGGCAGCAGCATTGGTCCCCTCAGCAGTAGTGGACCCCTCAACAGTAGTGGCAGGCTAAGCGGCAGTAGAAGTCCCGGGAGCAGTAGAGGTGGTGGATATTACCTTGGCTTTGGGGTTGTCTGGGCCCTTCAAGATGTACTAGGAGAATGGTGACTTTGGATTCACCGCCACATCAAAGTCCCTCCCCTCAACTCCCATGTCCTGGAAGTACATAGTGAGGAAGTTGGGGAAGGGATAAGAGCTCTCATTCTTCTAGACTATCTTGTAAATAGCCCGTGCCATGATATTCCCGACGTTGATCGGGATGCCATCCGTAATTGCTCCCATAATTAGGGCACATGAGAGGGGCATGTCATTTTCGTGCAAGATGGTGTCTATCCGGCTATCGCCCAACCTTTAGCCTCAAAGCTCAGTGTGTTTCTGAAAATAGTGGCCTCGGGTGTCAACCACATCGGAGTAGTCCCGGGGATGGAAATAACAGAAGCCAGCCAAGGACGAGCCAAATCCCCCAACTCCACTTTCTCCTGGTAGCGAGTCTCATCCTCATTATCCAAACCAGCATAATTGTTGAGTGCATCTCCATTGAACAGAATCTTCTTATTCCGAACCTGGGTAAGATATGTGCCCTTTTTTATGTGGGCTACATTGGCATAGAATTCCTTCACTACATATTCATTTGCACCCCGAACACTACTGGTGAATAATGACCACCTCATCCCTTCGGTAAATTGTCTTTTGACATTCAGGTTGTGGAGTAGAAGGTCACTAATGATGAATGGCCTCTCCGGAACAAGTGACCTCTGAGGCCACCACTCTATGAACTTGTGGTAGGCCGGTTCAAAGATAAACCGGTCCTTCCACAGTGTTAGATCCCTTGTCTGAAGTATCACTGTCTGTGCTCGGGTGTCACCACCCCTGCCATCATCAGGTGTATCATTAGAACTATCAAGGTTAATTGAGGCAGGTGCGGTGGAATGAGTTGCTGTAGTGGTGTCCTGAGGGGGTGAGGAGTCACTAGATAGACCCAGGTTGTTAGAGAAAGCTGATGTAGTAGGCTCGTTGACAAGATTCCTAGGTTGGGACAAAGCCTCTGCCATGGCTGCACCACTGTTCCCCTCCGAAGCCTCCCGTGAGGGGACATATTCACTGGATTCCGATGGGTGGGGAGTTGGCCTTCTGAGTGTTTGTTTCTTGCATATAACCTTTGACGCGCCTAGGGGTGCTGCCTGTTGTTTACCCCTACCACGACCCCTAGAAGAATCACCCCTTCCGGGTTGCTTGTCTGAGGCACCTCGTGATTTATCCATTCTCTGTAAACATGTCAAAGAAAATGTCAATAGTACACGGTAGACAGTTACTAAATTGAAGCACAGAGGTTGATGATGGAAAGGATCAGAATAGTTGCAGACAAGCAATTCCGCTGTTAGCAGAATAATGGACGCTGCAGCGGAATGGCCACCGCTGTCAGCGGAAAAATGGTCGTTGCAGCGGAAGTGGGGGAATCAGACTACCCCCTTCTCTGAAATTTAAAAAACGCTGACAGCGGAAAAGTGTCCGCTGCAGCGAAAAGCCAACCGCTGTCAGCGGATTTTTGGCTGTTGCAGTGGAAATTATCATTCAAAAATGTTGGTCTCAGATTATTCCGCTGTCAACGGATTTTTGGTCTGCTGCAGCGAAATTCAAAAATTAAACGCACTTACAGTAGTTTTTCAAAACTAGGGTTTTATCATTCTCACAAAATTGGACTTGAAATACATGAAATGAGAACCCTATATCCCATTAGGAAACAAGAAATCACTACCCCATTGATTATATCCCCTTGGTGAATCATGCTTAAGAATTAGGTCTATAATAACCCTAATTAAGAAGAACAAACAAAAAGACAAAAATCTACAACTAAATCAAAGATTATGAACATACCATTGTTAGATGTTGATGTAGGGTGTTAACTTGTGAGAATATTAAAGCTAGATGCACAGTGAAGGGTTATGAACAGTAAAAAAAATGCGCAGGGATGCAAATGAGTGAAAAGAGTAAAAGAAGATATTTATACTTAAAGGTTGGGACCCCACCAACTTATCGAGCGCGGTAGCGAAATTCTACCGCTGACCGCGCTTTTTCTTTTTTGAAGATCTGGGCTTGAAAGATTTCCGTTGTCAGCGAAATTGTGTCCGCTATAGCGAAATCCAACCGCTGCAGCGAGATTCTATGCGTTGAAGCAAACTCAAACTTCAGAGAGTCTGTTTTTTGGCACCTCCAGTCCGCGTCCGCGGACCTTTTACGCTGCAACGAAACTGAAACCATTGATCGCGGAATTTTGACCGCGGCAGCGGTTTTGCACCACTTAGCCCATTTTCCAGACTGTGTTCCTGCACTACATCCACCAAATCCTACACCAACTTCACAAACATGTTAGTTCAAGAAAGATCTAATCTAAGAATAAGAAACAAAAAGAAAAGAAAACACTTGGGTTGCCTCCCAAGAAGCGCCTGATTTAATGTCGCGACATGACGCAAGTTACCATGGTCAAGTGGATTTCAACAAAACCACCATGTGACTATTCTTAAATTTCCCCAAGTAGCGTTTGACCCGATGCCCATTCACACGAAAAATTTCACCATTCTTGTTCTTTAGATCAAGGGCACCAAAAGGTGTGACCAACACCACCTCGAATGGACCACTCCACTTTGATTTGAGTTTGCCCGAAAAGAGACGAAACCTTGAGTTGAAGAGTAATACCAAGTCTCCCACTTTGAACCCCGTTCTTAGCATACTTGTCATGCAAATACTTCATTTTATCCTTATACAAAGAAGAGCTTGCATAGGCATGGATTCTAAACTCGTCAAGCTCCTTAAGGTGATCAACACGAAGATTTGCAGCAGTGTCCCAATCCAAATTCAACATCTTCAAAGTCCATAGTACCTTGTGCTCCATCTCGACCGGTAGGTGGCATGCTTTACCATAAACCAATCGGTACGGGGACATACCGATTGGAGTCTTGAAGGCAGTCTTATACGCCCAAAGTGCATCATCAAGCTTTATTGACCAATCGGTCCCATTTGCATTCACGGTCTTGGACGAAATGTTCTTGATTTCCCGATTTGAGACTTCAACTTGTCCACTAGCCTAAGGATGGTAAGGAGTGGACACTTTTTGATTTACCCCATACTTGGCAAGCAACGTATCAAAATCCCGATTACAAAAATGAGATGCCCCGTCACTTATGATAGCTCGAGGTTTCCCAAACCGCGTGAAATTATTTTTCTTGAGAAAACCAACCACACTCCGGGATTCATTATTGGGCAAAGCCACAACCTCGACCCATTTTGAGACATAATCCACAACCACGAGAATGTAGGTATTACCACACGAGCTGACAAAAGGGACCATGAAGTCAATGCCCCACACATCAAATATATAAACTTCAAGGATCGTTGTGAGGGGCATGTCATCCTTCTTTGATATGCCACCCGCTCTTTGAAATCCGTCGCACCTCTTCACCAAATCACTTACATCTTTGTACAAAGTTGGACAATAAAACCCATAACTTAACACTTTAGAAGTTGTCATTGCCCCACTGTGATGACCACTGTAGGGCGAGGATGGCAAGAATCAATAATGGTCAATTGCTCTTTCTCGGGGACACACCGGTGAATGACCCCATCATTGCATATTTTGAACAAGTACGACTCATCCTAATAATAATCCAAGTTGTCCGGTCTAAGCTTCTTCCTTTGGTTAGAAGAGGGCTCACATGGGACAACACCGGTAACAAGAAAGTTGGCGATGTCTGCGAACCAAGGCATGTCTTGCATAGAGACCGATAGGATTTGCTCATCTGGAAAGGCATCATTGATCTCAAGGCCATCTTTGGGCCTTCCTTGCTCCTCCAACCGGGACAAATGATCGGCAACTTGATTTTCGGTCCCCTTTCTATCAACAATCTCTAGATCAAATTCCTAGAGAACCAAGACCCACCTCATAAGCCTAGATTTTGAATACTTCTTCGTCATCAAGTACCGTAGCGCTGCATGATCGGTGTGCACAATCACCTTGGCGCCCATGAGGTAGGGCCTAAACTTTTCCATAGCAAATACAATAGCCAACAACTTATTTTCTGTGACAGTATAGTTAACTTGAGCGTCGTTCATGGTTCTGCTTGCATAATATACGGGATGAAAAATTTTGTTCACCCGTTTCCCCAAGACCGCTCCCACCGCCACATCACTTGAGTCACACATGAGCTCGAAGGGAGAGCTCCAATTTGGTGCGGTGATTATTGGAGTGGTAGTTACTTGTACTTCAACAACTCAAATGCTTTCATACATTCCTCATTGAACTCAAATTTGGCATCTTTCTCCAATAGCTTTCATAGTGGATTTACCACTTTTGAAAAATCTTTAATGAATATCCAGTAAAATCCTGCATGCCCAAGGAAACTCCGGACTCCCTTAACGGAAGTCGGAGGAGGCAACTTGGAGATGACTTCGATCTTATCTTTATCCACTTCAATGCCATCTTTGGAGATTTTATGTCCGAGGACTATGCCCTCCTCGACCATGAAATAGCATTTATCCCAATTCAACACAAGGTTGGTTTCTTCACACCGGGAGAGAACTTTATCAAGATTTTTCAAAAACTCCTCGAATGAGTCCCCAACCACACTGAAGTCGCCCATGAAGACTTCCAAGAAGTCCTCCACCATATCCGTGAAAACTGTCATCATGCACCGCTGGAATGTAGCGGGTGCATTGCACAAACCGAATGGCATCCTTGAAAAAGCAAATGTCACGTAGGGAGGGGTGAAGGTTGTATTTTCCTGATCTTCTGGGGCTATAAGTATCTTATTGTAGCCTGAATACCCATCCAAGAAATAATAGAAGTCCCGCCCAGCAAGCCTATCAAGCATCTGGTCCAAAAATGGCAAAGGAAAGTGATCCTTTCGGGTCACCTTCTTCAGTTTTCTTTTATCCATACAAACCCTCCAACCAAGCACGGTTCGAGTGGGAATCAACTCATTCTTTTCATTCTGCACCACTGTCATGCCACCCTTTTTCGGAACATATTGAACTGGCGAAGTCCAAGCACTGTCAGAGATTGGGTAAATAACTCTAGCATCATGCCACTTGATTATCTCCTTTTTGACCACCTCCTGCATTGCCTCATTCAACCTCTGTTGATATTCTACGGAGGGCTTTGCATCATCTTCAAGAATTATTTTGTGCGTACAGATGGCGTGGTTTATGCCATGAATATCATCTAGAGTCCAACCTATTACCTTCTTCTTCCTTTGGAGCACCTCAAGTGTGGAATCTACCTGTAATTGGGTTAGGCAAGAAGAAAGTATAACATGCAAAGTAGAAGCCGCATAGTTCTATACTCCATTTGAAGTCGCATCCAAGTTGATCTCGGTTGGCCAATTCCCAAGGTTTTAAAGACAGAATAAGGCATCAAATTGATACTAGAACCCAAGTCACATAATGCCTTGGAAAAGTCCGCGCTACCAATGGTGCAAGGGATAGTGAATGCTACGGGATCCTCTAGTTTGGGTTCCATTGAGTGCACAATTTCACTCACTTGGTGGGTCATCTTGATTGTCTCGCACTCCATGGATATCTTCTTTTTCATCAAGTCTTTCATAAACATGGCGTACCCGGGCATTTGTTCAAGAGCCTCAACTAATGGTACGTTAATGGACAAACTCTTCATCATTTCTATGAACTTCTTGAACTTATTCTCATTCTTCTGCTTAGCCAATCTTTGAGGATAGGGAGGAGGATGCCTAGGAAATGGAGCCTTGGCTTTTGGCACAACCGGCTCGGGTATGTCAATTACGTGTTCCCTAGACAGTTTTACGTCATTTTGTGTTTCCCTCTCATTATCATTAATGTCAATCCTCACTTCACCATTTATCGGCTCTTCAATCACTTGCTCAACCTCAATAGGACCCTCATCTTGTTGCATATCATCATCATTGTCACACCTCATTTTTTCACCCGGTAAGGGTAGTAAGGGAATTTTCCACTTTAAGTGACATTATTCGATTTTAAAATTTATTTTATTTATTTAGAGTCGCCACCCAGATTTTTCCGGTGTTCCAGGGCACCATTTATTTATTAAAAATCCCAAATCGAGGAATTTTGACTCTGTTAAATTGTTTGCGAACCAGAAATCCGGTTAAGGAATTTTGTTAACCCGGGAGAAGGTGTTTAGGCATTCCCGAGTTCCGTGGTTCTAGCACGGTCGCTTAATGATTAAACTTGGCCTAATTTAATTACTAATTTTGTACCTATTTTCATATATTTACCGCTTTTACTATTCTTTTGCATTCAAAGAGGTATTTGAGACAAGTCACGTATGCGTAAACCCGTAGAGTTTAAAATATGTCTAAAATCATGTCACGTGGACGTGTACATAATTCTCGACACTGAATTCATTTAATAAGATAAATAAAGTGCGCAAGCGCGTATTTTTGTTTTGTTGTCAAAAGGAAACCGGAATCACGTCACGCGGGCGTGTACGCAATTTCGATAATTTTAAGAAATCAGTTCCTAAGAATGTCTCTATGAGTGTTCATTTTAGTTTTGATTTGTGTTACGTAAACGTATACACAATTGAGAAAAAGGTATTTTTAGTTAACTTCATTCAAAGTCACGTAAAACTTATACTTCGATGATTGTTTTATTTTTCTAAAGTTCAAGGCATTCACTATCTAATTAAGGAATGGGTCTAGGTGTTTATCATATCTAAAATGAGTTTCCTAGGTTAATTTATAAGACTAGTTGAGAGAAGCCCTTTTTTAGATTGGACTATACGACTTCACTCAGAATCTCTCTAAGAATGAACAAATGTATAAGGATTTGGGCTATTTGTTAATTATGGCCCAAATTCCATGGCTAGCATTTCGGGCCAGCCTCGTGTCTAGATGCTAGGTTGGTAAGCAAATGTAAACATTCTAGCTAACACTACATAGAGGAGATCAATTGTTCAAATATAAGAACACACTTTCGATTAGACAAATTTTTATACTGCGATATTTGAACAAATTGATAATTTTGCTTCCCTTTATCAATACAACAATTATATACAGATTGTGAGGCTGTTTAACCTCACATAAACCCCCAAAAAAAGCTTGATTCGGTTTCTAGAGATGTAACCTATTGCTGGACCATGAATTTATAGAGTCCTTTGGACTCGAATTTCATAAGCTTAAAGAGAACAAGTTTTGAATTAAGAACATAGTAGCGTGAGAATTAACAGTATTCGAGTCCATAGTTCGAATCAAACCTTTGTTCAAAGAGATAACTTGGTAAAAAAACTTATAATACCTTGGATTTAATGGGTCTTCTTATGAATCTGACCCATTTTTATGTTCAAATTAACAGTCCAGTCCTTGTTTATAATAATTTATAAAAATACAGATCCAAACAAAATAATAGTTTCTACTTCAATGTTTGACTAAAAATACATATTTGAAAGGAAGATACTAAAAATACAGTCCTCAGCTTGTTGCTCCAGCTTGGGTCCTCTAGGACTACATACTTGGGTATCCGATTGCAACCTCTAAACAATCCAAAAATCAAACAAGTATTTTGTGCATCCTATAGAGCGAATCTGACCATAAAAGAGGTCAGATTCAACTCTAAAGTTGCTATACTAACATAATACTTTTAAACACAATTAGCTCGAGTAAAATAGTACATATCTAGCTAACATGTTGAATTCAGAATTTAGCTTCAAATAAAAAGGAATCAAGCATGTAATTCAACAGATATAAGCATGTCAGTCACATGAAAATCAAAGTAAAACTCATAAAAAGATTGACATTTTTTCTTCATAAGCCTTATTTCATATAAGATTGAAATTACATACCTTGAAATCAGAAAATAACCCTCAAAGAAAGACTAAATAAAGGTAAAAAATAGACTCTTGTGAGCTAAATACAGCAACAAACAACAGTAGATAACCCAGAATACCCAAGAAGAAAGCTTAACCAGACCAGGATTTTGAAGAAAGAAACAAACGAGAGAAATGAGATCTTCTAGAATATTTGTATACTTATGATTTCAATGTTTCCTTTAGCATTTTCTGTTTACTCTTTAGGAATCAATGGAATAGTATTTCAGAAGAAATAATTTTTCTCAGAAAATTTGTGGAAAAATTCTGTTATGCAACTTTCAGATTTTTAGTAGTGAAGGTCTATTTTTGTGTAAAAACCCCTGTCCATTTTCTGTGAGTGAGTGTCCCTTTATATAGGGAGGAGCCCTTCCTATTTACCCATGTGCTGATCTCTGAAATTAAGGGATAAGGGAGAATCTTTTGTAACAGATTTCCTACAGTTGTCCCTTTTAGGGGCTTCCTAATACTTATCTGAAAATTCTTTCTAATTTTCTGATTTTCCAAACACTTTTTGACCCCTTAAGTCCTTTTATTACTCGTTCACCCCTTTTCAATTCCTCTTAACCATCAAAAGTGGTCTACTAGGATCAGAACAGCAAACGACAAGAAAACAGAATCAAATTAAACTAATTGAACCTATTTAGATGACATTAACTAATTAGTTATGTAATTAGCTTAAGTAATCCTATTAATTAGTGATTAAAACCTAACTAGTTACCTAGCAAAACAGAGAAAGAAAAACAGAGAAAGAAACAAGGAGAAGTATACTGATTTCCATTAATGAACTAACAAGAAACGTCAAAATCCTAGATTAATTAACGAAATCAGGGTTGACCTAGTTACTAACACTACCAAGTGTTCCAGGAAACAATTAATCAAAAAGGGACGATGACACTTATAATGAAAACAAATCAGTGAATCAATTAAGCTGACAGTTCTCAATTCATTAACAGTGATTTCACAGACGATCCTAGAGTAATATATCGTTCACTAAACCCTAGTTTTAAGACATGAAGTAACAAATCAATAATAAGAAAAAGAGTAAAGAAGAAATCACAGAGTACCAGTAGGCCGTCACCAGGTTTTTTGGTTGAATTCCGGCGACTTGCCGGAGTTTGGCCGGATTTTGGCGGACTCAAAGGTGACTTCGACTAGCATGAATCGATGGCTATTGTTACGAGCCATCGACTCATGTGAGTCTAAGCCACAGAGCCGTTGACAATTGGCATTTTAAACGGTATTAGGGTTTTATGGATTTTAGATCTGAAATAAGTCACAATCGGGTGTTTGCTTGAGGAAACTGAAGACGGGAGGTGGTTGGGGATGAGAAGAAGACTATGGGTTAAAAGTTTGAGGTCATTTGGTGGAGCTCTGCCGCCGGAGGCGATTTCCGATCAGCGGAGGGACGATGGGGGACGACGGAGGTCGGCGTGGTGAGAGAGAGAGGATAGAGATGGACAAGGAAGGGTGTGTTAGAATTTTAGGAAAACGGGGTAGGGGGTAGTTAGGACACTTATATAGTTAATGACTAATTAGTTCCCAACCGTTGGATCTGGGGGGATTAACGGCTGGGATTCATTTGACTAACTAAACGGGGTCGTTTTGGGGCTGGGGGGTCTGGACTGGGTGGACTTAATTGGGCTGGCTATGGGTGAAGGCAGCTTGGGTTGTGTCACGACCCCAAATCCTAACAGGTCGTGATGGCGCCTATCGTGGAACTAGGCTAGCCAACCATCACCTTACTGCGCTTTTGTTCAATTAAAATAGTTCACAATTAAATAATAAGCAAACAACCACATCATAATTAATATAATTAAGTATTAGCGTTCCCATATTAACCTAAACAACCTCCCAAGAACTAGAGTCAATAGTCATGAGCATCTAAGAATAAATAAACTAACTCTGCTAAAACTATAATACATGTCTCTGAATCAAATGCTAAGACTAAATAAGGAAGGGAAATGGAGAAGCTGTGGACGCTGGTCAGCTACCTCGAAATCCCGTGAAATGCTGCTATCAACTGCGTCAGCTACTGCTGCGAAGATGTACCTGGATCTGTGCACAGAGGCACAGAGAGTCTTTATGAGTACGCCAACTCAGTAGTAATGAAAATAAATCACAGTCTGAGTCATATAAACACACAGAACAAATACACAATTCCACAAACCAGTAAAACAACACCAAGTCACCACGTAGTATTCATCAAATAATGAGTTCGAAATCAATTTCCAGAAAACCT